>WURS02421801.1:0-16748 GCA_011762765.2 Rhinocypha anisoptera
CCTTTCTCCAAAGATGCACCCTTGTATTAAAAAATGGATACCTATAAGTATGACGACCCGCAACGCACTAATTCCCGCCATAATTAATCGAGTGAAAACTGCCAACTTATTTGAATTCTAGAGTTAAATGTTACCAACTTATGAACTTATATTTTTGTTGAAATATGTACCAATTAAGCCCTAACAGGCGACATTTGTTGGTACCCAAGCGAGTAATATCTTTTAGACAGAACCTTCGTATTTTTCGAGGGAAGGATAATTATGCCTCATTTGCCCAGCGGCGATTATATTACAAAACTAAAAGCCAAAGAATCCAACGATCCTCATTCCATTGCAAAGACCAATACTATCTTTGAATAAAAACAACTCGTATAAATCACGCTGACCTAAAAAAAATTAGGAACGTTTGTAGATCAGAAAATTAAAATCAACAGAATGATATTAAAGGCAAGCAATAAGTTTTCTAGATTTGAATTTTATCATGGCGAGCTTTTGGTGATTAATAATTAATGAGGATAAAATCCACTGAGGCCGTCACTTGGTGGAATTCCATAACGACAATAACAAAATATGTTGGTTTTGTTTGGATTCATTTCCACAGAATTATTCAACACGACCGGATTTGATGGATCGCCAGATGATGACGGTAATACATCTAAACTGGCAGTGTTGAATAATTCTGTGAAAATACATCCAGAGGAAACCAATATTTTATAATTGTAATTAATGAGGAGCTCATTATGTGAATTGTGGATAACAGAAAGTGATTAAAAAGAAAAATATTTTCTCTTTACCATACGATACTTGTATCATTATGTAGAATATCACCTGCCATTAAATTAATTAAATTGGTTGAAACTGTGGGTGTACAGTATCTAAACACAATAGTTACTTCACACGAATGAATATTAGATTTGACTAACGTGCACATAAAAGCAAGATTGTGCTTGTTCAGTTCAGCCTTATACAAGATTTAAAAATTAACAAATGGCAATTAATGTCACACGATAAAATATTTTAACTTAGCTGTAAATATTAATGACATTAAGATATAACAGTAAGTCCAAACGACTTAAAAAACCATTGAATTTATTCTTACCATCGAAGAGATACCCTAAATCTCGTACAAATATAAAAAAATCAAGTTTCTTGATCAAGTGTAAAAGAGAGATTCTTACCTACTAAAAGAAGTTCAAGTTTTCGACGATCCACCAGAAATCGATCTTCAACCATGAGATCTGTCGATTTACCCTCCAAACATTCGTCACAAGAATAATCGTCAGACATTATAACATTAGAGTTCCCATTAGCAGTGGTTTTACTTTTGAACCTATAATCTGTTTCGCGTTCCATTACAATGCTACTAATTGGTCAAACGTGCGTTCCTGGCATTTCAGTGACTAACAGCTACGAGCAATGAGCTAAACATTTGCATGACGAATCGACATGTGATCGAAATCGCTTCGTGGGGGAATAATATGGAATCGATTTCCTTTCCATTAATCGATTCCATATTATTCCCCATAATTCTCTTTAAAATAAATAAAATATTAAAATATAGTTGCGAATACCTTGCTACGTTAAACTAATCTAATGAAAAAATTATCCTTGGTTAGCTGATAATAATACACTCCAAATGATGCATTAGGTAACAGAATTAAAACAATCTTGTTGAAAGATAGCAATCTCTTACACATATTCTATATGCATACACCTACTAATATCCCTTAATGCAGTATTTTCCTTGTCTTCATTTTGTGGTCATATCAATTATGCACTTAAAAACAACTTTTGAACCCTAATTCTTTCTCTTCATTTGTATTAATGTTGTGGTAGCCCAGTGGGTAGAGTGCTTGGCTACTAACCGGAGGGACCCGGGTTCGAGACCCGGCAACTACTCCAAACACCTCCAGCTTAACCGAAATTTTTGTGACTTTTCGGGTACCACATTTTCGTGGGAAACCACATATGGAACAGGGAGAGGAACTGACTTCTCTACCCTGATGAGTGAATTTCCACACGTCAGGGTAGTTAAAACTGCTAAAATAGTTGACTAATGGAGAATTATCTATCAACTATACCTGAAAAAAAGATTTGCTAAATGTTTTTTGTGGATTGTGGCGACTTACCGTAACACCTATAGTCGCAAAATTAAAAAAAATAATATTCCTCATATGTTATGTTCTGCAATGACACAATTAGATATGCACTATCTGTAGTATACTATCTGTACTATATACATATCATCATGTGTATTTATATCTATGTGTATATCATATGTATATCTGTAAATTATGTATGGACTTCAGAACCCAAAATTACAAATTATTCAAGGAAAAAAGTAGTCGCCGACTAAGTCAGGTACCTTGATAAATACACCTATACATTCAGCGTATGAAATTTAGAGAATACTTAAATTTAAATTTTGTCATGAAAATTTAAACTTTATCACCAATAAGAAGTGAGTTACGAATTGTTACTGCTGTCGAATTTGTCACCGGTTGCATACACAAGTCCTGAGACGGCTGCGTTGATTCCGAAAGTATTAAAAGAGTGTTAAATGAATCTGGATATTCTGTTTATACAAGGTACGGAAGGCACAAGATCAAGCAAATATTCATTGATGATTTTTAGAACACAATTGATAGAAGCGAAGAAACAGTGTCCATAAGTAAAATAATGATTGTGGAAGTGAGTCTATTTCTGCGTGAGTTGTATAGGTTTTTTACTTCTTTAGGTATTGAATATGCCATCAAATGCGCAATTATAATGGTCATTTAGAAAATGTTCTAATTATTTTATTCATTGTGCAGTATTAGATTCTACGTGTAGTACTCGTAAATGCTCATGTATTCAGTGACGAAGAAAAAATCGTTTCTCTACACTGCTTTCCCTTTTTCCATCATTATACGCTCCAACGTACGTATTCGTTCCAATCGCTCCTCACGATCAGGTTCTCTTTTCTTTTTACTTCACTGGGGATGTCTTTCTGCTGCTCATATACTTCTTCTATTCATCTTTCCGTTTCCTTATCTAGAATACAAAGCTCCGTGAATATACTATTTTTATCACGAATCTCCCTTAGCCTTACGCCTCTGTTTTGAAGGAATGGCTAAGGAATAAGAGGTCTTGAAAAAATATGATTGTTGTCTATGCTTTGTGACACTCCGGGCCTTCAGCAGATATGTGAAACCATTTTTTATTTCCTGTCACCGGTCGTAATTGTAAACTAAGGGAATACTTTTCAAGAAATCGAAATCTCCATTTTTATTGGTAACAAACACCATGACAATGTGCCACACGAAAAGTTATTTTGCATAATCTCAAAGTTATCAGACAGAAATTACCGGTCGCCCATTCAGCTTGGAGTGTTCTCTGACAGGAAAGAAGAAAATTAGGTACTTATCTATATTTGTGATCTTGCAGTAGCTTATTTTCTCAGTAAAAGAAGCCTAAGGGTAGCAAGCAAGCCAGAAGAAAGTCCTTATTACCTTCTTCGGACGCTTCTTCAATTAATTATTCTTGGCTGGGTCTAGCCTTCTTCTCACCTCCATTCGCAAAAAATATATATATGAACGTTTCGTCTCATCTGATATATCATTAGTGTTTGTCCGCCGGTGCCGTTATCAGCTGGGAATCAAGGAAGCAGAGGACTGTGGCCCTGTCATCGACCGAGGTCGAGTACATGGCTTTGTCACGCGCTGTGAAGGAGACGATCTATTTCCAGACTTTCCTCAAGGAGATAGGATTTGAGGAGCTGGGAAAGGTGACCATTTAAAACGACAACCAAGGAGCTGTTCAACTGGCAGAAAATCCTGTCTTTGATCAACGCACGAAACACATCGACCTGAGATACCACTTCATCAGGGATGCGCTGAGGAGCGGACAACTACTGCTGAAACACATTCCTTCGGAGAAGATGCAGGCAAATGTGTTGACGAAACCGTTACCTTAACAAAAATTGAAGATATGCAGAGATGTTTTGGGATTTGAAACTTTGAATTATTGTTTATTGTTTGAATTGAAATTTTTTTGTTATTGTAATCGAATTGAATTTAGCAATGTCAACGAATTAGTTTAATTTTTGGTCGCACACTTTTAAAGGGGGGGGATGTTGGCATGTGATGCGCATTCAAAGTGAGCGCCCTCTAATGAGATCAATCGCCAGATGGCACTGATTTCTTTTTCTACCGTCAGGTACGACGAGAACCATCCCTCTTCACTTCACTGTAAACCTCCAACGACATAAGTCGTATTTGTATCCCCGTATATCTTGAATATACTATTCCATCCGAACCAAGTCCTTCTTTATTTCGCTATTACCCAAATCTATAACAGTCCCTCTGCCCCTCGCTACACCAGCGGCTCTCCGGGATGCTTCTTCAACACCTCCACCTATACAACACTTTCACAAATAACTGCCTCTCCTAAAATGCGTAAACGGCGGCACCATCCCTTCTATTGTTTCCGCAGCCGACAATTGCGTAACTGTTACGTTGCAACCGATAATAACTGACTATTAAGTGACTAAATTTTGAATCGGTTATTTTTCCTAAGAACGTATTAAGTTGTTCACAAACGTCAGACGCTCTAGGACAGTGTTTCCCAAACTTTTTGGAGCCGCTGCCCCCATTTATTCCATAAACCTATGCACAAACGCCCCCCGATCGGAACTTCCTTGTTTCTTTTCGCCCACCCTAGACCAAACCACCGCCCCCAGTGGGGCGGTAGTGCCCACTTTGGGAACCACTGCTCTAGGACATCTAATGCGTCGTAGATGCATGAGTGCGGAATTGTTTTTTGGTTCGGCTAAACACAAAAGGACAGAATCATAAAAATATGTCATTTTTCTGGGAAACGTTTAAAGGCTTAGCGAAAGGAAGTGACGCCAAAATTGTACAATTTCACACGTCAGAGTTTAGTGCGAGCTGAACTCCAGCCCCATATTCCAACCAAACCTTGGACAAAAGATTTTAGTGGTGAAGAACTCTTCTACTCAACTGTAAGAGAACGAGGCCTGAACCTCATTAATCAAGGCCTTTCAGCTTATGATCAGTCAGTACAAACCTAACCCCTCCAATAACATCGTTTCACTGCTATGTTGATCCTAACATCCTTTCACATATCTAGCTTCTCTACGCTGGTCTCAATCTAATTCCAAAACTAATACTACCTCATGAGGATTCCACACACTCGAAATATACTCCAGAGGAGGCCTAACAAGCGTAAAATAACACCGCTCTTTTATTTTCTCATTACATTTCCCAAGTTTTCTTTTTATGAGTATGATTTTTATGATTTTACATTTTATTGTCATTCTCGCAAATTTGCCGAAAATGCTTTCCCCACGGAAAATATTTAATTGTAGTAACACCTAAATATTTTACCGAGTCTAAATTTGTTGTAATGGATTCTTTTATGTTGTGAGTGCTTTCAGTTGAACTACTCTTCCTCCTAAAGTCCACCACTACGCATTTTTTCAAATTTAGTTTCAATTGCCATGTCTCACACCACTTTTGAGTCGCATTTAGGTAATTGGACGTTGATTTATAATCTTTCTGGCTTAAAATATCCATCTTTACTTCTCTATCGTCAGCTTAGAGGAGAATTTTGCAGGTGGCTACGGTACTTATGTTTTAATATACTAAAGAAATAATAAAGGAATGATAAAAAGGACTGCTAAAAATTGTTTAACGTTATTATAATCTCATAGTTCTTGGTGATATTAGCCATAGACGATGTCTCCCTTATCCCCCTCGAAGAGCAATGCTATGGAATTCAGGAGTAGGGTGAGGGAAAACTGATTTGGCGAATGCCTCGGGGCAAGTTGATAGAGTAAAGGAAAGAAATGGGAATGCTGATCCTGGAATAAACTCATACTTCTCTCTGAAGTCTAAAGTGGGTAAAATTAAACACAATTACATTTATGTGGCTTGACACTAATACATAGTTTAATTTTATCTCGATAGTAACACTTTCCTATCAAACTTTAAGTAGTATCATTTATGTATTTCCATAGAATAAACGAAAAGTTTATTCTGTGGAAATGTATACAAGAAATTACATATATTTTGTTTTATTCCACCAAGTGACGGCCTCCTCAGTGAGCTCTCCTATCACTCCCTACAACATTATTTTACTATCAGCGGTCAGAAAAATACCTCTAATTCTTTCCATTTGTTGATAATTTACATAAGATATGACTATAGTCTTTTTTACTGTTCCTCAGCCTTCCCATGAAGTGACAAACAGATAAAACTGAATGCCTTCCTGAAAGCTTGAAGTCTCGACCTCTGTTGGAGCCCCTCAAAAGCCTTTATGACTGGATTAAATACCTAACAGACATCGTTTTTAGACCTCTAAAGTACACTTGTAGGAAATATCTTTGAAGAACATTATAAACTTGATGGTTAAAGATGGGCCCCGCCAGGAATACTAATTCAATTACGCCACTATGTCCCGTCTTACGATTAAATTTTGAATACCGCGAAGTTTTGTCTACGTGATTCTATATTGACAATGGTGAGCGCACATATTTCTTCGAGGAAGAAATGCCGAATCAGCAAGAAGAAACCTCAAACCTGGCTCTTCTATGTGCTGACAATGAAGCTAGGAGGAACTGAGTGGGATCATTCACCTGTTTCGAAAATGCGTTTAGGTACTTGCAGTCCATGGATTGAGGCTCTAGAGTAGAATTCTTTCAGACCTTTGGTATGAATTTGTTTGGCTTAGTGGTAATTTATTTTTCTCTGTCTGGAACAATAACTAATTCATGCCATCAGGGAATATTGAGTGATGAGAGATGGGAAAAATTCAAGGTAATAGCGTCTGTTCTTTGTGCAATCAACAATATTAGAAGCTATTATTTTTTCAGTCTGAATATCCAACAGGAGAATTTCAACAAGACTTATCAAGCTGGAATAGAGGATATAAGAAGAAAACTTTGGGAGGCTAATTTGAGGATCATCGAAAGACATAACAAAGAGTCCGAAGAAGGTCTCCATACGTTTACCTTAAATTCTAATAACCTCAGTGACCTGGTATGTATATCAAACCTTTCTTATTTTTCAAAAACTGCATCTGATATGAATTCTTTGCACTTCAGTAAAATGCAAACAATTCAAATCAGTGGCATGTGTCATCACCCAAGAACTTGTTTACAGAACCTACAACCCGGAATATATTCTGTGTTCTCACACATCTACTCAAATTAGTGTATTATTTCTAGTATATTTCTAGACATAATAGCATTGTTTATTTATGAATTCGTATCTGTGTTTAATTCTATTCTGTCGAGGGAATATCTTTACACATTAATGTTGCTGAATTTAAGGGCTCAAAAATATTTTTTCAAGTTACCTTTCTAGTTGGGAGTATTTTGACTTTATGGGCTTCTGTGAAACTTTCTCCATATCTCAGAATGAGTAAGGGAACTTTTGATAATTTGTGTCGTATTTTAGAGCCAAAATTACGCTCTTATGAAAATTCTCCACAACTACCTGTGCCAACGGAAAAGAAGGTGGCCATGGTGGTATACAAATTGCCTTGGCCGACCTGACATTTCTTTTCTTCTCGGATGACATTTTCCTCTGGAAATTTCCTTTCTAAAGCTCAAACTGATACGAACGTGGAGTCTCAATGAAAAATGTGATGATGATACCGTTATAACATCTACTAACAGCTAACTTTTGTTTCGTCTGCTGACAAAGAAGAGACGAAGTCCGCAACCGAACTCTTCAGATCGTTTCGTTTATCAGTCAGACCGATCTGACTCAGATCGATCTGAAATCTCATGTTGGCTCTTCAAGCGAGCTGACTCGGCTCGGTCTGACTGATAAACGAAGCGATCTGAAGAGTTCGGTTGGGTTGGGTACGCTTGGTTTACCAACTCGAACTGACCTGGCTAGACAGATCTGAGATAGTTTGGTAAACGTAGTGTTTGTCGAAGGACCCGAATGCGCTTCAAAACTGGGGTGGGATATGGGAGTTAGAATGGAATTTGACAGCTTGCGTGACGACGAACTTTTGGAGGAAGGTTGGTACACCAGAAAACTTTTACAGCGTTAAGAAAAAAAACTTAACTAATGTTGAGAGTACCAAATATTTAGGTGTTACGATAACTAGATCTGTCAAGGGAAAAGCAAATTCGGGAAATTTATGGAGTAGTAAATCAAAAGTTGGGATTCATAAGAAGGGTACCAGGGAAATGTAATGAGACGGAAAATAGGGTGCAGTTACTTTTAATTTGTTAGGCTTCATCTCGAATATGCCTCTAGAATATGGGGCCCTAAGGAGAAAGGAATAGTGTTGGGATTAGATGAGTGCAGCGTAGAGCACCTATATTTGTGCAAGTTTTTTACGACGAACGTAGCAATGTAACTAGGTTCTTGAAGACATTAGGTTGGGACCCACTTGATGAGCGCAGCTTGAACTACAGGTTAAATTTATTATGCAGATTTCAGGAAGATCACTCCAGTGAAGATGTCACAAATATACTACCGGTCCCGTCATACAACGGTAGATTAGAGCACATACATAAAATCAGTGAGATAGATTGTCGAACAGATAGATATAAAATACAATATAAATATGACACTTTTTCCTCGTGCAATCAGAGATTAAAATGAAAATGGCCACAAGTACGGAGATAAATTTTAGTTAGAGTACCTAGTGTATAATATATATATATATTTGTATAATATATATATATATGTGTGTATAATATATATATTAACTGAATTATAGAAAACAAGTTTCTAATATGCTCTGCTTACGACTCTTTTGCAAACGTCGAATCATCTTTCCTTAATTGGAAGATTCGTAATAAAGTTTTCTCCCTGTGTCGAAAACATATGAATCTGGGCTGTATCGTCAGTTAAACAAGTATGTTATTTAATTTTAGAATGCTCTTTGTTCAGAATAGAGAATGAGGAAAACAGTGAAATTTCACGAGAAAATATAAAATCATATTAGTATAAGCTTTAATAAATTACGTATCAGTTTATCTAATTTCATGAAGACGGAAATATTCATTAAGGGAATATTTTGAAATAATTATAAATAAATAAGTGATATCCTGGCTTCTCATTTTTTTCTTTTAGATATTTTTTCACTATTAATACTAATATGATTTGAAAGTAAATTTTTCACAGAAAATGTTTTATTCCATTAGCAATACAATACTTCAAAACAAAATTATAGAAACCATTGAGTCTGACAGGGCACTTAAATCGCCATCTTTCTTATTCCTGACGCGTCGATTTCCCTGGGATGAAAGACCTTTAATGAAATATTATCCTAGGCATGAAGTTACTCAGCGTGTCAAGAATTCTCTGAGTGTGATTTTTCGGTTTTAATTTTAACATTGATCGTGTTTCTCTGACAATTTCTGAGCAATGATCGTAATTTTCTAATTCCCTTTAAGGTCGGGAGTCTGTTATTTGAAATTCTAAATCTTACAGAGATGAATTGTACCGACCGTATAAATCACCTTTATTTTTCCTGGATAGAATTGCATAATTTTGGATTTTTTAGTTTTTTTGTACTTAAAACAAATAACCTCTTTAGCCATTATGTGCCCCCAATGGCAAGAAAATTACGATAAATGAAGAATCCAAGTTCATTCTTCTCCTCTTTCACGCACCAACTAAATCTTTAGCCTCCTGCCATCGTGACTCTTTCCCAACGAACACCATCTTCACTCAGACCTAAAATTACGAGACCTTTGCGAAGTAAATCTTGTATTTCAAGCGTATTTAGTAAAATACATTTGCCATTCCGTTTAAACGGTGGACTACTGATCTCTTGGATGCACACGAAATTTCTCTTTGTGGTGTGCAGACAAATTAAATGACTCAATATTGGAAAAAGCCGTGAGCTAAGGGGGAATTTTATTAACATGCTTTACTGGAATGCAGACAGAGTTATATTTAATTGGATAGGGAAGCTAAGGCAGCAATCGTTAAGCGCAGACAGATTATTTTCTTTTATGAACTTTGGAAAAGCACATTTATTCATGCATTTCAGTTGAGGGGATCGTTATACTCGTAGGCATCTTTCGAAAATAAAATGTTAATTTTAATTACTTCGGAGATTGCAAATAAGAACACGTAATTGAATAATGACATATAATTTACGTTTAACGATAAACATTTCCATTAATATTTATTGTTAGTTACTATCGCCTCTAAAGTAGAAAGGTTCATTATACTGATCGTCTGAGAGGAAATTACATTGTTTACCATTCTTCCTATCGGAATCCTTACTTTCATTAAGCCCCAGAATATTTTAAGGTAAAGGGTGATTTTAATATATTTTTATGATTATTTTTCCTATTTCAGAAAAATAAGATCAATATGTTTTCTGATTCTTTCCCTAGCGTTCGTTTAAAGTTGTTTCGTTTAGGAGAAAGTGATTCTTTTGTGATCAAATGAGGCAGTCATGCAATCCTATACCTATATAAGGTTTATACACAAAGTTTTCAAGGTTAAATGTCACATAATAATTTAATTAATTACAAATCTTTATCGCATAACCTCTTATGACGCACTAATTGCAATGAGTAATAATAAATGTCGAATAAAACTGAAAGTAGCAGCATTGCAAACCTTGCTCATAAAGATGAGAGAAATATTAATCCGAAGTAGCTCTTGATGTTCTACTTCATAGGGAATCAAAAGATTTGTTTTGTTATATGCGTTATATTTATTTCAGAGTTTTCATTAGTACCGCTCGTAAAAACCTAATAAGATGATGGCAGAGTTGGCAACTGAATCTTACCTGGTGGAGTACTGGAGAAGATTACGCACCTAATTATATTTTAACAATGTTCCATTTCACACTTTTGTAATATCGAAAAGTACTTCATTATGTTTAAAATAATCCAGGTAATAAGCCTTATAACTTACTACTATTTATTAAATAACCTTCAACTTTTATTTACACAAATTAGAATCATATTATAGAATATAATATCAGAGTCTATTTCCACAGAACCAAATTTTACATATATGACAATATTGCTTCCTCTCGATTTTGTTCTAATATACTCATTGCTAAAAGTAGTTTATGTTTATATTGGCTACTATCTATCCCGTGTATTTAGTCATATGCCATTAGTATCTATTACGAGAAGGCATCTAAAACTAATTTCACATTCTGGAATGAGGTTATAGTTATGAGAGTTGATCGTTTTCCATTCTCCAATCTTTGATAAACATGGCCCCATATTGGATCCATTAGTTCCCTGCTCATGAGACATTCTTTTCCGATTTCAGTGAAAGATCTCTCTAAGAGATATCCTCAATTCTATAGATCACTCTTCGCAAGCTATTCGACTCATTTCATTACGCGCTCAGTGTTTGATTTACACATTCAATTTTCCAATTACGTAGTTTGATTCCAACGAAATTCTATGAGAATTCTTCTTTAGAGTAATATTTGAGTTTCTGTAAAAAGCTTAATAGACCATAATTACACATGAATGAATTGTCAATCATGTATCTAAATTATTCAAAACCAATTTTGCCTTGAAAGATCTAATGCTTTTTCCCTGCGTATATGATGAAATTAAATCTTCTCGGATTTCCACCGGGTGAGTTTATTCATGCGAGCCAAGGTTTCGTCTCAGCCATCGTCCTCAGGACTAAAGAATGCCGAAACACCAAAATGTTTGATATTAGTACATAACAACCAACAATGCATTCTCTAAGGATGAGGTCTTTCCTCGGACCACTCATGATAGACCTAATCCTGAGATAATGTATTTTTGGTTGTTATGTAATAATATCAAACCATTTTGGCGTAACGCCGTTCTTTATCCCTGAGAACGATGGCCGAGTCGGTTATCGAAACGTTGGCTTTAATGAATAAACTCACCTGGTGGGAAAACCGAGAAGGTTTTACACAATTCTGTCTTATTCTTCAATTATAATTCTTAAATGAAACAGAAAATACCTCTGTAAGCATTCCTTTTTTCTTGGGATTATTAAATTAATTTTTACCATAAATATTTTTATAAAAACCGATTTCTTTTGTTTGCTTTTAAGATATTTAGTAGACAACAATCCTTATATACTCACTCTCCTAAATAATAATAATTTTGTCTTTCAATTTTCGATTGTATCATATCCGTTGAAATGAATCGAATTTTTTGGGTGGTACTTCAATATATATATTCATAGAAGCTTCACGGTGCCTTTTTTTCTCGTCACATTATTCCTGACCGTATTTTGGTTTTCAAACCTTCCAACTTTTCACAATAATTAATGTAATTAAGTTTAATGTGAAGCATATTACTTTCATTTTGGTTAGAGTTTAATATTAGCTGCGACTCTCACTTCTCCATTAAATTTACCAAAATGGATTTTTTTTAAATACTGCCAATGCTTTCTCAAAGTTGCTCAATCTTGAGTGTTTCTTTTCACAGCTCTTTTAAAAAATATTTGGTAAACTATTGTTGTACTAGATAACATTTTTTTTTTAATTTCGTTCAATTTCGACAATTTTACCTATTTCGAATTTATTTTACGATTTTTTTGGCCTTCCTTCGACGTGAGGTTTTTAGGAATCCATTTTAAAACTATTATCACTATATAATTCTTCATGTTTCTTCATATGTTCTACACTTGGCGTGGACATAATGTAAAACCTGAGTACTTTACTGGCAATGGTTTGATACTGTAATTGCTATCGATAAAATGTGTTGCATCTCCGTATTGGATTATGATTTGAGTTATACCTTTTACTACTTCACTTTAGTATTTCATTTTTGTATCATATTATCACATATGTTGCCACAGGAGTGTCGTTGTACCATTAGTAATGCTGTAAACCTTTTTCTGGATGAGTAAATGCTGATGTCATCGCCTTAGGCTACTTAAAGTTACATTTATTGTTCACGTTCCTTTGGCAAAAATATAAATAACAGTATATTATTTCTCCACACGCAATATGATTATTGATGTATTTAGTATCTAGATTATAAAAACTCATATTTTACTCTCGTAGTTATTCTCAAGATATATCCTCGCAACGTAGAATGCCATGAATCCTATTTACGACGATGGGGTATTGTTTTTATTAGTAAAATTTTCCTCAAAATATACTCAACCGTTGCTGGATTTATTCTCAGAAGACGTTCCATACTATACTCATAATACTTTAGGGCAAACAATATGATTGTAGACGGAGCATACATACCTTATCCACTCTTTCATTAATTCTATCTATCTCAAACTTTCATAGCATTCCTCATAGCACCAGCGCCTCATCTCATTAATCCGCTTTGGATTCCGTCTTATAAATTAGCTGATATGGATACTCCTATCTTTTCAAATATGCTAAGATAAATGAAGGGTGGGCCAGGTGGAGATTGCCCGCACCTTCATCCAATTAACTGCTCCCCGCTTCTTTTTGCCTCGTCGACCATCCAACCCTAGGGTCCACATCACCTTACCCCTCTTTCCTTCCCCCCCCCCTCTCCTGCCCCCGTGTCGTTATCAGGAACCCTCGCTTTTAATTAGACTGATGGGAATGGGAGGACAGAAATGACGCACTAACCCTCCGGACCGTTCATCCGTCCCCCTTCCCCCCCCCCCCCGCCAATCCCTTGGCCGTCGCATCATCATCACGCCACACGAGTCCCCTTTCCCTCCACTCTCCTGACCTTCCCCCGAGGAGACACAAATAGGGCCATCGGTGTGCTCTGGCTCTCCTCGGCAAGGAATAGGGGGAGGGAGACGCCCGCCGCGCCGGGCCGCCAAAGCACTGGAGACCGCCTCCTTAGGGCCCTCTCCTCCCACTCTCCGTCCGAGAAACACCACTTTCCTCGATGGACTAGACGTCTACTTCCCCCACGCTTCCCCCCTCGGTCCATCCAGTCTCTTTCCCTCTCCTCGAGTCCACTCTTCAATTCTCCCTCCCTCCCTCTCTCTCTCACACACACACACACTACCATCCCGCAGTCCAACTTCAACGATTTAATAGCCAGGGGGCTGTGAGGACTCTCACAAGTGCAAAAGTAAGGCAGACGCACACTATATGCAGGTATTCCTTGCCAACCATGAGGGTTGAGTTCGTGATGAGCCACCACGGTTGGAAATCCACCAAGTGCGTGGAAAATCGCGGGCCGGGTTTCATTTTCCGACAAAACTATGGTCAAAATCTGCGCGACTTCATTTAAAATCAAAATTAAATTAAAATTAAATCAGGAATAATTTGCATTTGTATAAATATAAAAATATTCTCTCGGACCTCTTTATATAATGATCTCTCCTAAAGAAAAACCGATATCCTTGTTCCAAAAGTTAAACTCAGGTTCATTTCCATCTGTGTTGAAATTTTGATACTAAATACATTTGTTTTCAAAGATCGAAGTTTCAGAGCGAAGAACTTAAAATTGTTGTGGAAAATTGCGTTAATCTTTTACTCTACATTTGTCTTGCTCTAAAATTGCTTTAGTATTAATGGCCAAGGATCAGGGTTCCAATTCCCAACGTAATAAGCGTACGTCATCTATAAACATGCTAATAATGAATGATTCATTTAAAACGTTGTTTTACTTAATACACAATATTAAGTGGTTGGTCAAAACCGAGATACGCAGGTAAAATTCCTGTGGTTAAGCAAAGTAGTACGATATACGAGTAGTGGGCTGTGGATAATCAAGGATCGTGGTTGACAATACCGCGGTTGAAGAGGGAATTCTACTACATTTTTTTTATTAAGGAAGATCGTATCCTAAACAGTCAAATTTCCTCCAAAAAAATTTCTTAACTGATAGACATGTTTCAAAAGTAACCCTTGAACCAAATCCTTTTCACCCGTTCAAATCCAGACCTCTTCTATCTCCCAAGTTGCCACATTACCACTAACCAAAACTCTTTTCAAATCACATCTATTAAATTTATTAAAGCAAATTAAATACATCTTTAACAATACTGAAACTAAGCTATAATAAACATTTTCAAACTATACCATAAACTATATGAATATTTACTTTGACATTAAGAGAGTTAATATAATATGTGAATGTTTAAATTCGGTGAAGGTTGTTGTATAACTTTTTCCCATAGCCTTCTTTATTTTCTGTAACATCTGTTTATATTGTAATGAGCAGTAATGTTTGCTGCATAATTAAACTAGTTCTTAAAGGGCTTGCCCTAGATCATTCCATTAATAGTAAAATCAAATAAAATTACAATAAAAATAGATCAGATAACCCTACCGGAATCAAAATTAAAACTAGTCTTCTTTTACAAATCACTTAAATTGTTGTAAACGCTTATTATAATTACGCAAGAGCTTGAAGAATCTTGTTGTTAGGTGCAGTGTGGTGTCACCTCATTTTGTATTACAGTTATTGTTCATTTGTTTTCAAAAATATTAAATATTAAACATTATATAAATCAGTAGGTCGGTAGTGAGTCAAATACATAATTGAGTATTCCTTTACGAGAGGTTAAACCAAATGTTCTAAATGATATTCGGAAATATGCACATGTTTAATGCCAAATAAATTACCTCATTTAAACGAGAACCAATTGGAAATCACCCTTTATGTGATCTGGGAGGATGTAGAGCCGGCATTGCGTCTCTAGGACGGGTTCTTCGATCTAGTGGATTCGTGGTAACCTACGGGGGATTTGCGGTCCTGGTGCGACGGTTGAATCCCCTTCCTCCTTGTGGTCCAATCCCTGCGCTCCAGGCTACCAGTCTCCGCCTTGCGCTCAGCTTAGGGTATTTTAATCAATGACAGAACCTGGAGATAATTCCCATGACCAGACAAGCCTCTGGAGGAGGTTTAAATTGATCTCACATTTCGATTTCCTTTTTCCGATCTTTTAAGGCCTTATGATTTATTACGTATTTACAATTTCTTTGCCCTTAAAAGTTCGTCAATAATTGCCTTTTTTTTCATTTTCAAAAACTTTTGTATGAGTTTTCACTTAAGTGATATATATGCACATATGTGCCTGTGGAATGAGGAGTCCTTACAATCTACACTTATTTAATTTTACCGCAGAAATTATGCTAAAATGAATTTCCGTTTCAATAAATATATATGGGTCTAATTGGGCTGACACGTAAGTTTAGGAATATTTCAGACATGGACATTGGTTCACGTCATAGTTTTCTTAGAAAATCTTGTGCCCAAAATTTCTCCGCATGGAAATTTGGATGCTAAAATATTAAAATTAATCGCCCTGATTTTGAATCCCTAATTATCAATCCATCATAAATATCTACTTTTCAGACTGCAACATGCCCTCACGCCAAATGGTATCAGGTGATTGGAAAAATATATACAATTAGATAAGTGACCAATAAATGAAACTCCTACCTCACATGTTATCCTAATAAAGTCTAACCAGGTGCAAATCCAAAGACCGCGGGATCGAGTACTGCCTAGGGGATTGTTTAGTGATTGTCCAGTACGGTTTTTCTTCAATTTGAATAGGTGCATAGACCATAGTGTAGACACAGCTTATTAACATAAATCCTACTACTACTTGAAAGTTCTTTCAGAAAGTAAGTAATCATAACTGTGTGTACACTTAACTCTAATGTAAGGTAAGGTATGAGAAAGGAGAAAATGGTGGATAGGTCACACCCTGAGGCACAATGAATTCGTGAAGAATATAATAGAGGGAAAAATAGAGGGGAGGGCCACTCGAGGAAGGCCTAGGGACAGATATATAGGGCAAATTATTAGAGACGTTAGAAGTAAGACCTACCAAGGAGTAAGA
>WURS02421812.1:0-16747 GCA_011762765.2 Rhinocypha anisoptera
GCATTGAAGAGATTTTCTCTTTCGTTGTTGAATAGTTTGCATTCAAAAATGCGGTGTTCGACTGTATCGCTCTTTTCGATCGGGATCGAGGGATCGAGTAAAACTTAGAGGAAGGATTTTATGGGGCGAGGGGAGGGGAAGGGAAAAAAGCTGATTGGTGGGAGAGAAAGCGGCAATGGCGCAAACGCCGACGCTTAAAATGAGAGCCGAGGTGTCGATACGATGACAGTAGGGGGGAAAAGTCCATCGAGATGGGGGGAGGAGAGGAAAGGAGGAGCGGTAAATGATTCGAGAAGGAAAATTACGAAAGGGCAAGACGACAAAAAATCGAGGCTATTTCACAAGCAAAGGGAAATAGATTAGAATAGAAAAATTCCAAAGTTTACCTCAAGTGGTAAGAGATTTTAAAAAATCTACTGAATAGCTTTCAATAATAATGTTTAAGAACCATATTTTCGAGTTCTGTGAATAGGATGGTTAAGCAGCTGGTGTAATGACGTCCAATGAGCATTCACTTTGATGCTTGTATTTATAAAACCGTTATAACCTTGATTCTTACTTCGTTACAATTAATTGTACCTGAACACGCAGTTGATAGGAGACTTAGAGCAGTCTTCTTCCGAATAGTCTAACGAGAGAACTCTTAACGTCTCCTCGTCATCAGTTATCTGTAGAGCTCAAGGTATTGAGTTGTCAATCCGGGGAAAAGTGAAACTTAAAAAAATAGCGAACAAATCTCTGAAAATTCAAGTACAATCAATGCCAATGACCAAAATAAATCCGGAAAGTGTCCACTGATTGAAAAAGAAAGTCATAGCAACCATGTATACAAATTTTCTGGGTCGGCTATCTGGGATTGTAAGAATTTCAATGACTCTAGCACCATTAAAAGTCATGGTAAAAATGATACGGCACACATTTGTGAGCAATCTGCAATTTACCATTCATTGAATTGAATTTCAATAAGAAGAGAAAGAATAAATAATGAGAAGAAAAAATAATTGATAAGAGTAGCCAACGTTACGTATTTAATCAGTATATGTAGACATGTTAACAGATATGTACTCTTCAAACTTCTTACAAAAACAAGGTGAAGATTGCTTACGCCGCAAAAGACTTGGCTTTACGATGTGACCGCATCAGGGTAACGTATAAATAAATAGAATTGGTAGTATACCGTATTTCATGGATCATTGTAAAGGTAACATTCACGTTTTTTAATGATATCAATTTATAGGAATTAAAAGCAAATTTAAAACTTAAAAATTGATATTTTTATTAAAGGTCGTTCATCGAAGAATATCTAAGCTGAATAATAATGGACTTTTATTTCTTACAATTAAATAATTTAAATACATGTCTGACTCTACGTAACATCGGGATAAATACTTGTCTTCTGCCCATAAAATGCAAACGCATATAACAAGAAATTTTCGAGGGAAAAGTGTACGTTCTAATCGCCATGAAATGCGACACTTTTTGCAACACTCGGTTAACAAAGCATGCTTAGTTGACATGCTAGCAAAACCAGCACGACGATTATTTCAATAAAACCAGCACGATGCAAGTAATGTTAGGCCATGAGTGTTCCTTCGCACAGTTTGGATGTTTAACACAATTAGGAAAAGACTAAAAAAACTTAAAGGAAGTTTAGGAAATTTAATATGGCAAAAGTATAGGAAGAACAATTTCCTTTCTGGGTAAATGTGTGATCATCATTCAAGAATAAAGAAACAAAGCGCCACTAGGAAAGAATGAGAGAACGTAACTGCATACCCTAGCAGTAAAGTGAAAAAGGGGGGTTTGGAAACATATTAAACATTTTTCTGCGGCTTCGAAAAGCTAAAGGTCAGGAGTATGCTGCCGAGCCATGATATAAAAAGCAGACGGGCATTACGACAGGTGGAGTGACACCTGGCGAAGGGTGGAGACTAGTGAGCGATGGAGAGGAAAACGAAGAGATGGGGGCTTGAGGGTGCGCGAAAAATAAAGGCAAGAGAGAGAGGCATGAAATTTTAAATGCAGAAGCCGGAGAGGCGGTATGAAGGCAAAGGTTACGCCGTGAATCAAGAAGGAAATTCTACAGATTAAAGGAAAGATCCAGAAGATAAACGGTGCCTCAAAGATCGATGAAATGGTATCCTGTACGCACGCATTTCATTTGAACAGAAAAAATGTCTCTCATTGATAAACTACTTAAGAGTAATGTAATGTACACACTACTCAATCCACCTTTCGGAAAGATATTAATAACATATATTTCCTTATATTATAGATGTATCAAAGATTTTACTAAAAAATAATTGCAAAAAGCAGAATGAAAAGTTATAATTATTCAAGTATTCTATACCAATAAGAATAGGGAAAATGTTTATACCAATTTGCATATAATAGAGAAGAATATTAACTTAATGCATAAAAGCATTCATATGAGGCATAATTAATTATGTATACCATAAGTACTGGATTTATGCATCATTACTTATTATTGATTCGGAACTGGAAACAGACATTTTTTTCAAATTTAGAGGCGTAAAAACTACGAAAATATACGTAAAGAACATTTTCAAATAAATTAAGTATTAAAATGATGAAAATTAATTCTATCACTGACGTAATGTTAAAGAAATATGAAAATCAATTCCATTAAATTTCAAATATATCACGTATATGCTCTTTTAGACACTAATAACAGAAAAAATACTATGGAAATAACAGAGGAAAATGCATCAACATTATATTCGTTAATGGAAACGAAACCATAAGTATGCACAAACAGATCAAAATTCGTTAATTTACTGATATGATTAATATAGAATGAATAACTGTAATAGTTGATATACTTCATTAAAGTTGCATATATTCAGACGAAAATAAACGCACAATATCAAAATAGAAAAAGTATAAACTTTTTGCGTTGCGCTTGCGTATTGAACACATTGCGTTGGCAGTGACGTCAAATCTTTCACGACTGTGTCGCTGAAGGTCGGAGAATAAATGAAAAAAATTACATCAAAGTCACTGATTCCATATTCACTATAAAAATTAACAGGAGGACATTTTATCAATTTAGAAACCTGCAGGAACTATTAAATACTAAAATTTAGTCAACAAATGAGTTGATGAGATTATCACTTGAATAATAAAACAGCTAAAGGACGGTTCACAAAATTTTAATTCCATATCCTCCACTTACAGGCATAATAGTAAGGCGTAAAGTGTAGGGTAAACTGCTTACACCTGAAAACTCCTATAATAAAACTATTTTTAGTTTTATTATTGTATGTGAGTTATAACCTATATTTATTATGATAAGGTAGTTTATATCCATTTTTACTAAAACCCCAGTAAACTTAAACTAATTGCAACCATCACATTGTATCGTAAATAAGTATATTTACGATACAATCTGTTATTTGCCTTCGCATCAAGTCTACACTTACTTCGTCGTAATGGGTAAATTGTACAGGTAAACTTACTTGTGCATGAAAATGTACTTAATGGATAATTTTGTGTCATAATATAGGAAATTAAACAAATGTATTCTTATATGAAAAGTGCTATTTATTTACTCGGAAGTTATTATTGAGTATTGCTGAAAGCACCGACTAAGTTTCATATTTGATTTTCTTAATAGCATACACGGACGACAAGATACCGCATAAAAGAATTAAAGAATAAAATATGCAAATTTATTTTACGCTCATATATTCTGAAAAATGGCCAGTCAATGAGATTACTTTGAAATTTATTCGAAATAATTGAAGACAGTAACTACATGAATATTCTCTCATGCTCAATAGAAAGTATATGGCAATGATTTTAACTAATTTAAAATATCGTTAAGAGAAAATTATCGAAAGTTACAAGTACTTAAAAAACCTCAAGTCCTTAAGAGCAGAGTGAGGTTGTTTTTACGAAGTCCATCAAGATCGTAGTATTGCTTAAACATCCGAAGTTATGAGATGAAATATATTTTTTCGTGATAATTTCATTAATTGAAAAATAATATTTAATTTGTTTGTTGAATAAACTTTATGACAGATCACCCGTATTTTTTTCAACCAATATTTATTTTGTTATGTGTGTATCTAACGCACCAAGAAAATATTAGTATTCGGTTTGGCGGAGAAAATGCAATTCGTTTCCAGTTGAACAAGAATTAAGCTATAAAATTATTTTTCTTATAAAATGCAATTTTTTAAGTTCTGATTCTTCATTATTTTAGTAGAATCTTTGGCATTATTAATCATAATGTCTCAGTATTCAGAGACGGACATTTTTAGCGAGACACTACAGAGTAGGTTGGTGGCTGGATACCTAAACAAGTCTTCCTGTGGCGCTAATATTCGCAAAAAGCATTTAAAAAAGAACAAGTAGTCTTTCCGAGAACAGATGAGTGAACGGAGAAATTTTCCGCCAAAGTATTTGAACTGCGACCTCACCGCCCACACGAACTTCCGCTGGAACTAAAACGAGGGGCCTATCCAAACACAAACGCTACCTTTCGGCAAAACGACGAACTACATATCCTCCATTCCGCATTTAAATTGCGAGGCGCACGTGCGCAGCGAACGAAGCGCCAAGCGTTTTCTACAGAACTAAATTAAGAAGAGCGTTCGATGGTGTTTTGTTGTGAAGAATTAATTCTCTGTACCTTTGATTAAAACTTATTTTTAAAATGAGACTATGTGGGGACCATATTTGATCACCACATTGCCCAAAACCAAAAAACTTACTGAAGAACAAGATTCAATTCTTATAACATATGGAAAGGCAATCTAGGAAAAGGAAACTATTTTACATGAAGTATAGATTAGTCATCGATTGACATTTCCGAACAAAAACGAGAGCGAAAAGGACATGAACAAAGCAGTAACCAAAGTTAATAAGCGCGGGATTTACAAAAATTAAAAACTTGCTTTTATAATTACAATATATATACTGAATTTATAATCTCAATTCATCTATAATAACAACAAAATTTAGATAACATTGAAAAATTATTTTATTTCTTTAATCGAGAAAAAATCTCAATGATAAACGACACAAACGCAGATCAGATTCGAATCACTTATAGAAACGCTTTAAGGGATTTTCTTTCCCGTAGCAAACTTTACGGGAGTACTGAGTGAATAAAAATGAGCATATTGGAAAATGTAAAAACGGCTGCTTATATGATTGACAATCCCCTTGATTATCTGAACTGAATATAAATGCATTGTTAAATTACAGAAAAGAGGGGCATTAAGCCTATGAAAAGAAGTTCCTTGATGCTTTTATGAGTTCAAAACATTTCAAGAAAAAGGATTTTATAACCTGGAGGTGAATGTTGAAGCATCTTAGGTTGCATCTCAAATGCATATTACATCATTTAGCAATTATCGAAAAAAGATTAAATATTAATTTATTAGTCACAAGGAGTATCATTTAAAATTTTATCCATTAAAATATATCCATTAATTTAAAAAGTGAATAATTTTGTTTTTATATAATAGTGATTCCGAGAGATAGACGCAACCTGATCAATGACACTGTACTTAAAGATTGAATGCATACTATGGGGGTAATTGGGGACAGTTTTAAGTTGATTACAATGCCTATCCTTCATAATCAACGTATTTTATTTCTATATGTACATTACAGAGGGAGAGCGGAATTCTATGCAGGATTTTATGGATGACGGAGAATTTTTGAGGAAGGATATACCAACAGACGAGGATTTCGAAAGTTATCTAATTTTGAAAAAAGAACTTTGGACAGTCGGGAAAAGTAAGAAATAAGGAGAAATTCAAGGGAGGCAGATTGAAAGAATTAAAATTTCTGTTTAAAAAACTTCCACGCTACACTTTATTTAAGACTATAAAAAATACCAAACCTGTATTTTTACAAAAATGTCAAACATCTGAATGTTAGAAGAGGACTATAAATGGATTTATTAAAATGTTAATATCTCAATCCCATTTTATGTGGATGTGGTCATAACATCAATATCATTCACCTCAATACACCTAGTTAATGTTTAGGAATTTGCTAGAATATTTAAGTGAAAAATCTAAAATGTTCTAATGGCCAAATAAAAATTGGAAAAGACGTGGGGAATCAGATGGGTGTGGTTGAAAACCCAAAGATTGTTCTCAAGGATAGTAACCAAGGATAAGGATAAACCTCGTCCCATTGATGGGCAATAAAACTAGACCCCCTTGTGCTTTTCATTTGGAGTAATTTGATACCGATACTTGGTTTATACTCAACCATAATCCTACAACCCCGATCTCACATTTAATTACCCTAAAGGATCTATAACGGCAAAAATAATCTCAGCCATGATTCAATGGTTTTAACGGCTCCATCAGCAATCCATCAGGGAAGGTGAGATATCACGTGAAAGTGCGAAAAAGTGCGGTATCATGCCATAATAAAGTATCCTAGCCAGTCTACTGATAGTGACCGATAATGACTATACCTATCAATCCAACGTACATACCATCGAGGTGGACGAGCAGGCAAAACCTAAAAAGAAAAACGTTTCTCCGGAAAACTTATAAGAACCATCACGAACCTTTTTCATTCTAATTTTTCCTACAAATGGTTCCGAATGGAAGATGCGACGTGTCTTGAACCATTCTCGGCGGAGCATCTGTGTACGAAACGATGCTAAACAATGCAAAGAAATTACAAAACCTGATTGGCTCCCGCGTCCAGTTATCACACGTTTATAATCACAAAGAAATGGAGGTTTCTTATTCAAAGGGGTGGATCTAAATTTTTCATTTTCCACCGATTCTACCAAGCGATTGGTCGGAGGGCTCATGATTGCGACCGTATAGTTGAATATTAAATTCAATTGTGGCTAATGGATGCAAGACAAACCGGAATAGATATTTTACGACCAGGCAACAAATAAACAGTTATTTTGTTCAAAACTTCGGAAATGGATAATTTTTCAGTTCAACTTATTTAATCAGCATATGATCTTAAATCCACAAGAGAGCTAAAGCTATCGCAAAAGAAAAGAGCAGGTTAAAATTTCAGAAAAACATTTTAATATGTCAATTTTCAAAAATCAAAATAATTATAATACGAAATTGTACAATTCTTCATGTTATTCTACCTGGTTAGAGTGCGAAATTAGTTTTCGAAATTTCGCGTAAAAATTTTACGTTAATACTAGTGTCATAAAATATGCGAAAAATGGGAAACCACTAAGAGTACAAAAGAGAGTAATTTGGTGCATACTTGTCATTGCAGTTTTTGGCCATAGTTTTCTTCTCCATGATCGCCTAACGAATATCTTATCATAGATTGTAAAAATTTCATTCAAGTCAGCATTTCTGAGAGCTTTTTATTCTTAATGAACTGGAACAATGCAACTTAAGAGATAAATCACTAAGCCGCTTAGAAATCTGCATAATAGAATTTTTTTACGCATAATCAAATTTGCAAGATTCTAGAAATTTTGACGACTCCAGTAAGCATTTGTTTTATGAACCATATCTCAGCACAATGTAATCTCATTGAGAATGAGAAAACAATTTTTGTAACAATGTCATCATCCGCTCCTCGATATGAAGTTGCATTTTTACGGCGGAAGGCTCAATAACAACCTATCAAAAGCTTCATTGGTTTTTCTACACCCATTCAATAGCTAAGTTATAAGCCTTAATGAATTTACATCCACCACTGCCGTGGAAAAAGAGTCCGTACCGTAAAAGAAGTAAAGTATTTCTTATGAAAAATGTAACACTGGGTGACATCAAAACATATTAAACACATACTATACATTTATGTATATTGGTACAGAACCTTATTAGCCCATTAGTGCCACTTTTTAAATTAATGGATTTATTTATTTTAAAGGCTAAAATTTTAAATAATACTCCTTGTGACTCATAAATTAATTTTAAATCTTTTTTCGATAATTGCTACATGATGTAATTTGCACTTAAGATGCAGCGTAAGATAAATCAACATTTCCCTTAGCTCTAATACCAAAATGTAAATGCTACAGATCTAATATCAATAGACTGGCATTCAGACATCCTTTGACTACATTTTTGTACATACTAAGATAAAAGAATATCGCCAACACAAAATTCTGTACTGCCTTCCGAGAAGCCTGATGTCAAAAGTACAATTAGAGCCTGAGGACACTGACGCACTTTATGGACCATTAACCGTTGTTTACATTTACATAAACAATTCACTAGGCACAACGTTAGAAAAAGATTCAGTCGATGCCTGGGAAAAAATTGCGAAGTAGCGTAAAGACATGCAAACAAAAAATTTTAAAAGACGACGCATCTGAAGTTGCTCGTGGGCTTTAATGGGTTAAAACTACGTGTAATTTTTTTCTAGTTGAAACTAACTAAATTACCAGTAAAAATCACGAGGTGGCGATGAACGACTATGAAAATGAGAAAAATAGACAGAAGATCATAGAGTAACTGGGGACAAAAAATAAGAATTATTGATAGGTGAATTGCAACATGAAGGAATGAAAGGCCAAAAATGAGAGATAGCATTGCGGAGGATAGGTCGAGGGAAGAAAGCGAAGGATCTCAGATTGATTGAGTGGATAGCGTCCGGTGACAGTGACTAACTGTGCCTGTTTGAAACGCCAAGAAGGAATGGACTCGCGGTTAAAGGAAAAAGAAATGGGGAAAGAATTCGAAGTACGGCAGGAGAAGTAATTTATTCCCCCAGGCCCTTCTTTCACAATCATCCACCCTCCTTTGTTCTTCACGAGCGTAGATTGAATACACATTTCTGGCCTCTGGTATTAAGGAGATTCGAAGACCTTCTAGGCATCCGATTAAACTAAAAGCAGCCTTAGAGTGTAAACTTTCGTCTCAGGTGCTCCCGCGACTAGATTTGTCTCGGGAATTCCAGGCGAGGAAGGTAGACTTGGGCAAATACGAAGCTTATCCTTGAGACGAGGATGTTAACCCTTGATCATTCGGTCGCAGGAAGGCTGTCTTCCGATTTTAACACCGCAATCGGCATAATATTAGATAAACTGTGATCCAAAAGCCAAAATTTCAATTATGAGAAATTGGTATTCATGCGTGAAACATTTTTGAACTATCTTGCCAGAAAAAAAACCGAACATAATCCTCCAGCTTCCCGAAAAGAACGCTCCATGGCGCTGGCAAAAATTTACTGTCACAACAATGAAGAAAAACTCATTAGAATGGAATGTGAAGGTAAAACGAAGTTTATTCTCCTAATTTGATAAAATACAAGCGGGTATGTTGACTAAGAAAACTAAAAGCTCAACACTACTGATGTATTTCAGCCGATGAATTTTTCTAATCCAATACAATCTAATAAAAGTGTTAATGAACATGAAGCAATTTAAGTTTCACTAGTTGAAACATATTTTTAGAGACTCTTATGAGCCAAAACTTCTTACTCTTCCATTCCCATCCTTGCATACCCTTCCTCCCGGACTGAAGAGCCTAATAACTAAATCAGACTTGAAATAGCACAATTAAAAAATATTTTCATTTTTTAAATCGTTAGGAAACAATATTGGTTAATTGCAAATATTACTGACCATAGTAATGTAAATTAAGGAGGACTATTAACTGAGCACTGTAGAGGTTTTATTGAGTTTATTTCTTCAATGTGATATCAATTATAACTTATTTTTTGGATTTGCATTGAATTATAAATTAAAATTTGTAATTAGATTTTACGGCGGTGTATAAACAGTGCTGCACTGGTAAACAGTGCTGTACTGGTAGACTGGTGGTGCCGTCGCGACGCTTCCCTTAACCTGCTTTCCAGAAAACGATTACTGTACCTTTTTGAAAATTCGCAGACGGCACAATAAATAGAACTTCAAAATAAAAAGTAATGCGTGTATTCTATAGTTCATTACACATTAGGTATCTACGTTCAAACAAAATACAGCGGAGTAGTCGTATGGTATGCTAAAATATAATTTTACTTAAACAATGACAAATATTATAATGGGCTATGCTTTGGCACAGACAAATATGTGTGGAAATAGTTACGCAGTACGCTTTTAATAATTTTCTATAAGAAGAAAAGTTTTATCTCAAGGAGACCTTGAAGAATCATTCTTCCAAAATAATACAAATATGTTTTATCAACCTCTCAGTCAAATCTTAAATGGGTTCGAAACTGTGAAATGGAGAAATCACACTCGCATTATAAGCTAACAGGGTAAAAACTCAGCCAACCTATGGGTCACTACAAATATTTTCCCCAAACAATTACAACGGAAAATGTTATGGCTAGCAAAGATAATAGAAAAGCTAACTCAGATGAATTATTTTCTGCATTCGAAACCCTTTTTTTTCCAATATTTTGCCCAGAGAAGGACAACGATGGTTCTTATGGCAAACATTACCCATAGAGCAATTCTCCTGTGGATATATATACAGATCAAAAATTGATCCTTTCGTACTGCTCAAGATAAAACAACACTTTTAACGTCGATTGGTAAGACGGACGTGCTTACTCGACCTTTCTCCACAAGGCAGTCTATCAATAACATACGAGTTGGAAATCTGGCCTTAATACCTCCAGGCACATGGACCACTCTAGAGGAACACGTAGGGATGTGACTGTAGCCGAAAGGTTGAAAAAAGCAGAATCAACAAAAGGATCGGTATTTTTGGCCGTTCGATGGCATAGATAGGTGGGCATCAAGCGATCGAACACTTCCTTGAATTGTTATTCCTTCCCACGGAGAAAGGTGCAAGAGGGGAGAGGGACTTCTGGACCGGAAGGAAGAAGGAAAAGGATATGCAAACTAGGGAAAGGCGCACGCGGATAGGTGGCTACAACGAAACGGAGAGCATAATACGACCGTGTGGCAATGCAAAAACAAAAACACAAGGGACGATTAAAACACAAGATTTGTCTTTGACATTCGGACCGTCCTTTAAAAAAGCTGCCATGAAGGTAAACTTGATGAGTAACAAAGAGAAAGCAACTTCGATCCCACAAAAGCTCTTGAATGAATAGAGCGTGAAAATTAAGGATTCCGGAGATATTATCTGCTTAAAAGATGGACTATTACAAACTCCTGCATCAGTGACAAGTTAACGGAGAAAAGAAATATCGAAGACCTCGCATGTGACTGCAGTGTGATGACCACATTAGTCAGGGACATTAGAGGCATTATTTCGACACCCGGCTAGGTGGACTTCTTTGCCATTCTAAGTTACCCAAATACGCGAATAACAAGCGTTACTTAGCAGCGTCAAAGCGTAGTCAAAGTACAAGGCTTGGTTTTATTACACGTCAAACACGGACTGAAATATCGTGTGCCCTGGTTACAAGGCACAACTGAATGTGTTGAAAGCACTTAATCGTGAAGGTGGATTAAATGCCATGAATATAAAACCCGAGCATTACCATTGAAATACGAAAGAATTTTAAGGAGGCAGTGGCTCACTCTCGACGCCGCATAAAGCAGAACAAAGCGGTCCGCTCCGACATTATTCCAGTTCAAGTCGTATATTCGGGCATTTAATTCATTCAGTATCGGGTTGGAGAGAGAATTAAAATGAGCAAAGAAATGTAAAACGTGCTAGCATATTTGTGGTTGGTAATTGAGATTCAACAGCAGTGCGGCGCACAAAGTGGCTAATGATGAGTAACACTTCATATTTAAATACATTTGGAAACGTTTGTATTTTAATGGGGATGCCCTAAACTTTTCTCAGATTGACCACAATGAAATATTTAAAAATATTCAATGACAGAGTAACTTGTGCTTAAAAGGCGTCCTTAATGTTTAAAGAGGAATATTTACTAGGAAATATTGCCATTCCCTGAAAATACGGTGATTGCAAGAGGGGTACGGGTCATTATTGAATATCATCGATTTCAAAATCTGTAGATACCAGGAAACTGAGAAATAAAGCTATCTATCTGGCTATAAAGCTGACAACCTCAGGCTTTACTTCGTGGAAGTTATGAATATCCATGGTTGGAATGAAATAATCTCGAAATAATCCCGTAATAATTCAAATACTGTGGAATATTATGACATATCATTCCAACCGACAATAACTGGCTTTCCTCAGAAGACCAGGACGTCTTGGGGTGGCGGGAATCAAAAAAATAAAGTGAGTGGTGGGGATTCGAAAAAATGCATGCCCTATTTTTATGTAGATTTTCCAATTATACATTATGACAACATATGCCGATGACATAACTCTTTGAATACCGGACAATCTATAAAATAAAATGTGTCAACATTTGTCAAATGTGTCAATTATCGGAGAAAATAATTTAAGCTAAAATTTTAAATTTGATATATATAGATGCATCAGAAATCCGGTAACAAGAGATCTGGCGAAATTATATTAATATAATACCAAAAAAGTAACTTAAATCTTTGTTCTATTATTTTTTCTTTTTTCTATTATTTTTCATCAAATTATATTTTTCCGCCTGGCGTGAAGTAAATGGTGGCCAAATTAAAATGCAGAGATAGAAATCCCTTAAAGGTTATCGCACGATACACTGTTCATCCGAACGTAAATATCTGGAAGTGACTAAAGATTGTTGACTATACTTACACCTCCGTAAGGTCCGAGATAAAAAAGGAAGTGAGGAAGAAAACAGTGGTAGTCCATTAAATAGCCAGGGAATACATGGAAGTGAGGAATTCTGCCTATTGGCGACAGTAACCGGGTAAAGAACATTTAGAAACGAACTCCAAACTACACCCAAATTGAGCATGCACAATAATGCCACTGCTACTGACTGTAATCTGACCGGAAACAGTAAGAAGGGAATCACTAGCACAAGGGGCGTAATAATAAGGGAGTAATTTATCTATGGGACTTTCCCTATGGGTGATTCCCAAATTTTAAACTGGCTGAATGGACCCTGAAAGACATTGAAAGATATATATCATGACATATGGTAGCAATTATGCAGAATAAAATAAATAATAACATGGCAAGATTTCCCAATCGGAGAAACAATGAAATAAATTCTGAAAGAAGTGCTTATAACCTCAGGCAGATATGTGATCTACAATAAATATTCCAAAGGAATAAGAAATGTATAGCAATAAAAACAGTATTTTCGGTATTAACATCTATTTTTTTCCCATGGAATACCTAACTCTTCCGAATACAAAGAGGAACAAAACTTCTTAACGATGCCTTCAGTCGCCCCTTAGTCGGCCAACTTAAATTAAGTAGCTCACTGAGGATATTTTCCTCATTAGAAATGATGAAAATATCTCGAGCAACTTTATAAAGGAAAATCTCTGATCATTTGGTTTCTCATAAATAAATAAAAGACCTGGAGAAATAGGCTCGCAAGAGATTTGTAATGCAAACGAAGCGATGAACGAAAATAGTTTAAATAGGAAAACAACCTTGTACCAGAGGAGTCAAAGAGGACTTAAGAAAAGAAAAAAGTTTGAAAAAGTTATATACCAGTTAATGTAATGTTTTAACACGAAAATAAAGCGTATTTTGAACTCTATTGCACACATGTTACTTTATTAATAACAGTCAAAGATTTTTAAAAATTACTTTGCAATTGTTTGTGACAATCATTAATAATAAGAAATTCTATGAATATCAGAAGGCTTGGGGGATGTTAATAAAATTATCCCAACAAATACTACATGTCCCTGGTACAATTAAAGAAAAATTGTCCGAATTCACACGTGGAGAGAGATGGAAAAAAGAGTAGAAAAATGTGTAAATGGCATCCCCCTCACTCTTTCCTTGCACAAGGTCTTAAATAAATTAAATGTAGTTTAAATCGAAATGTCAATATGTGAGACAAGAAAGTGCCAATTAATTTAAAACTACAGTTATATAGTATATCTCTGTTAATAATTGTAAATGAATAAATTACTACCCAGACCATACATACTTGAATATGGTTACTAAATTTTTTGCAAACGTAAATTGAAACACGAACTTAACCAGTATGCCAGACAACGCGAATAAACAGTAATTTATGATACACTACGCTACTCCTTAAATTTCTTTTTCTGTGCAGATCGGGGAATATTTCAAGAGAAAGAATTTTGCGATCGTGCCCATAGTAAGACATTTACATGAATTTTTCCTGCTTTTTATAAGCGATTATTATTAATAATGAAAAGTGCGAAACACAATACTTCGAATATTTCGAATCTTTTCATTCAAAAATATTTATAATGACACCTGGTTTCTTCCAAAAAAATTGTACCAAATGAAAAAGATCATAAAATGTTGTAGTACGGTTAAATACAAGGATCTAGTGTCGGCACATAATTTTCCGATCTAGAAAGTGTGAATCATGGCCATAGCGTGATGACTGAGCTTAATTCCACCGCTGTTCAAAACTGGGACGACCTCTCCGTTCATCCGAGCAGATCAAATCCGATTCAAAGATGCACTAATGTCTCCGGGTGTTCTACTGCTTTCAACCATGACCACTCGTTGCATTAGCTAGTCACACCTTTCCCATGGGGCGGGGAACGAAATAGGGAGGAAGGTATGACGGTTAGCTACACAGCAGACCGCGGGCACATCCTGTAACCGCACTAATTAGAGACCCATCTTGCGCTTCCAGCTCGCGCAGCTCGAATCCAAAGCATTTTGCGCCCCTCGTCCTCTCCCCCGGGTGGCGGCGCGGTTAAATGAGGTGGGGAAGATGGAGGGGGCGGTTGGATCCACTGGACTAAATACGAGGAGGGTATCCTTTACACTCGGTAGCCAGGGCGTTATCCGCCCGTCCGCATCTGCGTTGACGCAGAGCGTGACGCGGCGCAGGAGAAACCTCTCTTTCCCTCCCTCTCTCTCTCTCTCTCGGGGTCTGCCGGAGAAAAGCTTGACCTCTGACATTTGCATCACATGGTGGAGGCCTTGCGCTGGGTCTCTCCCCCCTCCCCCTATGTCCTCTTCCCCCCTCGCAACCTTTCTCCCTCACCGGATGGGGTCCATTCCTCTCCCAATCTCTTTCTATTTTCTCTCTCTCCCGCTCACTTCTCGCGTGGGGGGAAATAAAGAGAGGAAAGAGGGGACGAGGAGAGGAAAGAGAGACGGACAGAGAGTGAGAGAGAGAGAGAGAAATAAAAATTATCGGAGGGAAATTTCGAACAATAGGGACGAGAAACCAAAAGGGAGAGCCCCCTAACATGTCAAGTCCCATGATTCGTGATCGCGCTCTCTCCGAAAGAACATGGGAGAACGCAAAATTCTAATTACGGGTGTGGGGGGGAGGAAGGTACGTGTGGGGGAGGGAGAAAGGCTGAATGGGAAAAAAAAATAAAAAATGAAAACCGAAAATTTGGTGTGTGTGTGTGGGGGGGAAGGGGCGAGGAGCGGGTACGTGGGAGAGTTGGGAGATGCGATACTCGAAATTATCGCGGAGTGCCTCGGAAGGCCGATGCTGATGCAGCAGCACTCGCTAAAGGGAAGTTTCGGGAGGGGGGGAAAGGAGAGATGGCAAACATTATAAAATGGGATTTCCTCGTTATACAAAAAAAAAAAAGATCGGCGACAAGAATCCTGGAATCCTCATTCATCAATGATTCTAATTTTAGAATTAAGTAAATCCTCCGCTGGAGTGCCGTTAATTTCGCTCGGGAAATTCCAACCGAATAGCCGGCAAATCGGAACCTTGAGCCCCCACGCTTTACGTAATTCAAAAGTTAATTTATCTCTCAGTTTTCAATAGCCCAAATTGAATTTAGCTAATTTTAGGAATTGAATATTTTAATTTCAAATTAGTAAACTTGGTAAACCTTTTCCATTATGAAGTCTCAGTCTAAGTGGGCAAATTAATAGCATAGCACTACAAAAAAATTCTGTTTAGCTATTCAATCCATTCATTGAGGTGATGTCCACACATTTAAGGAATGAATAACAACAAATGGCGCTATCCCTGAGATTTCGAAAAGAGACATAATGACGTTAACGATGGCCTAAATTCCTCAAAGGGTAGAATATCAAGATGAAAATCAATCACTTACGTGGTGAACAAAAAAAACCATATATATAGTATAATAACACAATGATATTGCATACATTAAATCAAGAATTCAATTCCTTCGCATCGTAAGCTAAAAGACATTTTTAAAAAAATCGAAAAGATGTAGGTGACAAAAGAGGTAAATGGATTACATATAGGAACATTATACTTATACTTGCTAAGAGCCCTTGAAACCATACTACTCCAAGACTACTTCGGACGAAATATAACCGGGTTAATGGGGCCATTTGAAAAACCTTTTTATAAACCCTCTGGTAAGATTCTTATGGATTTAAGTAAGAGCAAAAATTGCTTAGCTTCAAATACTGCCATCACTTTCTTCTGTCCAGTTACGAAAATAGCCGAAGCCAGGATTGGTAAATACAAAAACTGAAAGGGACTCGCGGACCGGAACTTGGTAAGGGTATACTAGTAGGGAGGTTAACTTGGTCCGTGGACTGAAAAAGATTGAGGGCCACTGTTCCAGGCCATTTATCTCCTTATCTGTTCTCCCCGCCGCACATTACAGCCCACCGACCCTTTTGCCGTCCTTACGGCTCACCTTTCCATCCGAGGGAGACGCATCTCCACCGACTCCCAGCGCGCTCTCCTTGCCCCGAATTGGCCGTCTACTAGCCGAAGGGAGACAAGGGAAGGAAGCGAAGGAGAACGAGAGAAAGAGAGAGACAGATATGGGACTGAAAGAGGGAGACGGGGGGACGAAGGGAGAGGAGGGGATAATCCGCCCCTGAAACGTCCTTTCCATCCCATC
>WURS02421822.1:0-16747 GCA_011762765.2 Rhinocypha anisoptera
CCCCCCCCCCCCCCCCCCCAATCCACCCCGCGGGATCTCTTAATTAAGCCTATCTCTTCGTTCCCATGGTATCATCGTCGAAACTGCGCCCCACCAGAAAAGTTACGGCGGGAGGAACTTTTAAGCATCCACATACTGCCCACCTCATTAGTCTAATGAGGCAAGGGTACTGCGGGGCTGCGATGGTGTTCCGTTGCGTTCGTGCGTGCTCGTGTGAACGCGCGCGCGTGTTCAGGTTTGATTCATCATGTTTTATTCTTCACCTCCTCCATCATCTCTCAACTTCCTCGTGCCCCACACACTCAAACGCACACCCACTCACAAACACATCCCTCGATACTCTGCGTGATCAAATTTAATAATTCAAAAGGTCTACCGAACAGCGGGAGTCGAAAAGTCATTTTCTTTCGCTCACCCTCCCTCGACGCCCCCTTCCTGCCCACCGATTTTTGCAACCATTCCGCGGTTTTTCTCCTCCCACCTGCCTCTCCTCTCTTCTCAAACGCTACTCTCTCTCTCTCTCTCCTCCACCTCCCACCCCCGAGCCTCCTCCTCCCCCCTCTCCCATCCCTCTTACTTCCCCACATTCATCCGCCGGACCGATATGACCGCGGAATGGGAGTACGAATCCGTGTTTATTTTGCTCGACGACGAACGCACCGTTTTGTTCCGACAGAATTGATTTCCGAGGGAATGAAACATTCAAGGAGTGTTTACGCCGCGCGTTCCCGGATTTGATTGCGTGCTTTGTCTCCCAAAACTCCACTCTCTCTCCCTCCCTCGCTTCCTCCTCAATCCGGATCAGAGATCGGGACCTCCAACGGAGACCTCTGGCAGTGCGTTGACACTGCACTGTTAGCAGATCAACGGAACATCCTCCATCACCTCAAAAGCTTTTCCTGCAGCACCGGGGAGCGATGCAATTCCGAGAGCGATTTTTTTCCTTATTCCGCCGGCCCGTCCCGTCTGCACCTCGTAATTATTTCCTCGGGCTTTTAACTCTCCTCCCTTCTTCCCTTCATGTCCACCCTTTGCTCACCCACCCCGTTTCCTCCACACCCCGTTTCCCCCACCTACCACGTCGGAAGGGATCACGTGTCGCCCCCGACTTGCGTTTTCCCCCTGTGGAAAATTAAATATTCAAACGAGGCGAAGGAGAGAGAGAGAGAGAGAGGAAGGGAGAGGAGTTGCAGCGGGACGAAATCGGGTTTTCAGAGCTCTTGGGCGTTAAATCCTTTGAAACCCTACAACTGCACATTTCCGCATTCCCACTCGACGAATCTTGGAACTTTTTAAGTTGCGGGCATTTAGCGAGGGGGAAGGGATCGCCGTCTCGTCGAGGTTCCTGGTGATTCCTGAAGCGTCCTTAATAAAGCTTCGTCGTCATGGATGAATGGGAAATCGCCATCACAGATTCGAATGATAAACAAAGCTCCGCGGACGAAATACATGGTACGCCGAGAATCAAAGAAAAAAAAGAATAGTTGGCAACATGTAAAGTAAAAATCCTTCCCTCGGAGGATAATTGGGTTGAAGTATCAGGAAACACATTAAAAAATACAAGAGGCACAAAACTAATAAGTTTTTTTTTATGCCCTTTGATAGATTCCCGGATACTTCTTTTTCGATCATTGCGCTGACAAATGTTTATTCCACGGGATTGCCAGGCTATATTTGCCAGAGAGGACTGAAACTTTTTTGTCTAATTTAAACATGGCAAAAACACGTGTAAAGCAGGAGGTGTTGATTTTTGCACACGCATAGGTAACTGCGGAATCACCAACGAGTTCATTTGAATTGAGCAAAAACGTAAAACGTAGGGTGATGCTAAACTACACCACGCTTCACCGATTAAAGCGGACGCTGAAAATACTATCTCTGAAAGTATCCGAGTTTGGAAAATATTATTTATATGCGATCAGAGGCTTAACGTATTTCGCGTTCATCAACATTTTTGTGAATTCGTGATGATTTCCGGATTTCACTAAAAAAAAGCAAAACGTGCACATTTTAATCACAAAATTAAGTCTTGTGCAATCAGAGAAAATTACTCCGAGCTATTAACATCGTAATTTCGAAGGGCTTTTTCACAAATGTATACACCACGCAAGCGTTGATCAAATCTACCTTCAACCAAAGTAATCGAAAAAAACAAACCCCATGTTAAAACATGTACGGATACTCAATCCATCCGAAGTTGGCCCGTAACTACATTGCAACTTTTATAAGGTGGCATTTTGTGATTCATGGTTACATGTTGATTTTAATCAATCGAATACTGATTTTTGAATAACTTTTATTAATTGATTAACAAGCAGAAATTTTGAATAACTTGAATGGCATGTCTGTTTTAACAGGGTGGTAAAAATCCATATTTAACCCAAACTCCATCGCAAATGAAATATTTCAACCCATTTACCTTTTGCTCGCTATATTAAAATAGTGTAAATAAATTCTATTTCTACAGTTGCGCAATTGATATGATTTGGATGAATAGTTATTTTTTAAAACTAGGTTAAATTTAGAATCAGTTTATTTCAGCAGTTTCTGTCTTCTACAACACATTTGGTGGAAATTATTTGATATTACCTTAGCAATTAATAAAAAAGATTCAAAGCAAAATTTATTCGTTAAAAAGCACCTTGCAAGTCACCTTTTAAAGCATGCTCATAGCTGTATCTAGGTAACTGTTCATCAAATTTATATCTGATAAGACATATCTTCCCTGTCTCCACCGCAATATCAACGGTGTATAAAGACTGACGACAAATACGAGCGTGCATTACATTTCTCGTGTAGATAACACTGTATACGAAATCGATAATCATTTTTCTCTACGTGGAAAAAATGCAAAAAATTCATATGCGAACGAAATGTTCATTCAGCCCGCGACTCCTTCGTGAGTAACCAACATGCTGGTACAGTTAATGCTCGAAGAAGGAAAACAAAGGCCAGAAATTCAAGGTTGCTATAGATCTCGGTTAAGACCCGTTCACCGAAAACGGATCTCCTGCGGTTAGCGAGAACGAGAGAAGCATTAATTATCGGCTTAAAGAGTCCTTCAGCATTCGAAAAACCGAAATTCTGTCCATACAATATTCGAAGCGCCTAAATCCAAAAAATAACCCGATGATTCCACTATTGATGAATTTAGCACTGCAATCGGACCTGGACCAAACATATGCCCGCCAGTCTGGTAAAATATCAAATATAAAAGAGTCACGGTCGCGTTATTTCGCGTGGATGGCTTCGAAGATATCTTTTATACAAAATCTAAATAAGCGGAATGGAAAATTTACCATTGAAATGGAAAGGAAAAAAGTCAATTAAATTGGAAATGGACTGGGAACTATGAAAAAAAAGTTCAATTTAACAGTTGGTACTTCTTATTTCATATCCCACTTGGATAGAGGACATTTGCGATAAACACGTCCATTGGCCTGACGCAAAGAACATTGAAGTCGTGGAATCTTCACATCTTCACTTCGCGTGCTCTTGAGTCTTTAAGTTACATTTTTCCCCTTGCACAAAATTTTCAGTTACTTCCTTGACAGACTAATTTAACCTCAATAATAGTTAAATTCCCCGTCCACCAAAATTATGGCGACTATAGTTCTCAGCCAAGCTCACCGCTAAAATACGGTAGGTAATTTAGTTTTTTTTTATTTCAACTATACAAACTTTGTTCCTAGGTAAATTAAATTAAATTTTCCTCACGGACCTCATAAAGTAATTTGGATTGGAATTCGTTTATGGATTCCAATTTAATGCTTGAACAGGTTAAATCACAACGACTACAATTGAGGGATCGACCAGACATTTGACAGCACTAGATTTTCTGACCTGACAGCACTAGGTTTCCGTTCGCCATCGTATGATAACCGTCTGCTGAAAGACTACCAAAGTTATGTTCTAGAAATTTAGTGAGGAAGTGGTGACATACTTCTTGAAATTATTATTAATTTAAGGTTTAGGAATTTAGTAATTTTTTTGAGATTAAGATTTTTATTAAGTTTTTATTCCCCTTATTGTTTTAACATAATGAACCATCTTCACCTTGAAAATTCGGATGAGTGGCTGTGATTGAACTACTAGTAAAAATACCAATAATGTTTTTATACTTAAGGAAACAGAATTTTTACCAGGTTAGTAAATATCAACTCCTTCAAGCGATTATTTTTTATACATTATGAACCACCATATTGGAAAGAAGGTAGCTCTCATTAGAAACTGGATATTCTCTTAGTTCCTGCCAGTTGTTTGCGATGATAAAGACCAATGCTATTTGTATTAGTATTGTGGTACTTAAAATGTGAATTTTTAGAAAAGTGTTAAAAAAGACATGTAATATGGACATATGTAAGTAACAAAAGCCAATCCAAGACACTTTTATATCAAATTATAATATCTCAAATTAATGATTTTTCCCAAAAATGACTCATTCCATTAATTTATTGAGTGAACTATCAATACCACCCGGCTGATGAGGAGAAGAACTTTCTATTTATGAAAAATACACTATCAGGAAATAATAAGAAAAAGCAAGGAACAAATAAATTTACCTACTAACTTTTTAATCACGAAGTTAACTTTATAGTTTAAATACGTCCATTATGGAGTATAATTTTTTTCCAGAAAATAACTTTGACTATGACTAAGACTAAATGTTATTCTTTGAAGCCGACCCGGTTAGCCTAGCGTACTCACCGGCTAACCCAAAGGTCGCAGGTTCTATTCCTGCCCAGGCCATGGGTGTTGTGTTTGCCTATAAGGGATTTTTTCTGTGACTTGAAGAGGTGCAAAATGACCACAACCGTCGAAGCACCCTATAAAACGAAAATGTTACTACTATCTTTAAAACAACATCTTTTAAAGTGGCATTCATTCAAATTTCGTAAATAGCTGAACTCATCAATTACGACTGATGGTTCCACAAAAGGATTTATAGCTCGTCTCACGTTCCAACAAGGACGCTCAGCAGATAAGGAATCTAATATCTCACTCCATGCTGAGACGGTAGATAATTTTATTTGTGGCTGAAAATTATGACACCAGATTCTGGCTAAAATGTCACCGAACAGAATTCATTGTAAAGAAAATATCCGTTTATAAGGTAACAATTTATTACTTCATTGACTAATAAACCCTGACATTTGTTCTTTGGGCAGAAAACTTTTTTCCTTAAAAACACAGGGTAAAGGATGGAATTGAAAACCACACTAGAAGGAGCACTAGTCCTTCGAGATGCAGAGACAATTGTCGTTCAAATCAAGTGCAATGCATCGTCGAAAGAAATGATTCCGTCGCAAACAACCCTGAGACCGAAAACCTAATTCTAATGCATGAGAAGAAAAATAGAACAAGAAAAGATGAAGAGGACTGCTGAGAAGAAAGAAGGTTCGATTTGTCTAGAACCCCACTGATCCCCATGGGCACCTATGGATGCAATTGCTCCCATGCGAATTAAACGATGCGGATTATACGATTTTGGTGGCGTCCTACAAATCACACGACATTGGGAAAAGAAGATAGACTACGCTGTGCAAAAAAGTCAAATTGTTTTTAAGAGATAGGATAAATTATGGCAACGGCGCGAATGGGGAGGAGATGGGAAGGAAGGGAAGAAGATAAAGTTATGGAGACTAAATCAAAAGAACCTCCTCATTTTAGTTTTCCATTTTATGATGATCTCTGTCTATTCCTACGGGTCCTCTTTGCCTTCCATATATGTCGACAATGTCGGTCTTCCATATAGGTCCACGGCTAACCTTTATGGTCAACTGTGTCACTTCTCGGCAATAATTTTTCACTCCTGGACAAAAAAGGAATATCCCAACATGCGGACAACTGGTCCTATAAGATCCCCTCGGTCCAATACGCTCCGGGAAATCTGCTATAAATATCACATCTTCCGACCGCCGAGGCCATCCGTGTTGAACATTGCCGCAAACGTTCCAACAGTTTCATATCACCCGCAGGGAACAAACGTATTCGGATACCGCCCTCGGGGAACGACCACAGCCACGGAGAGGAATACGATTGCTCAAAAGGCAGAAGTGGGTTGAGTAAAGATACTTATTTCATATTTTTCATGTGCGTTTATCACAACGGATTGAGTGTCAGCATTAAACGATCGCGATTGCAATTACTTCTACAATTGCTACTACAAACGCCAGCTGATGACGATTCACTGACATTTGTTCTCGACGTGTTAAAATCAAAAAAGGTGGGAACAAATCAATTCCCATATTACTGTAGGGTTTATTGAATTGAATATACATCTTTAATCAACTTTCGTAATCTGAAAGGCCTCAGTCTTCCATTATTGGCTCACTCCTCTTCTGAATAGGAAAGTGCTAAAATTCTAATGTAGATTGAAAGGAACAACCTTCAACAAAATAGGTGTAAGTATATTCTATGAATCTATTTTGTTGTTTAGTGAACTTCTTGGCGATAATATGCGTTTAATAGCAAAAAATAAGATTTTCAGATTATATTACAATGAACAGAAACAATAAATATAACACGATTACTTTCATGGTTAATCTTGTACTACTACACTGTTGTATATGTTTACTCAGCTCTAAACCGTGAGAAATTACCATAGCAGTCGAAGCGCCCTATAAACAAAATATCTACTCTAAACCGCTGAACCTTCGCTGAATCTAAAATCTCCTACAATCGAATTTACATTGGTAAAAAAGAGTAAAAAAAAATTTGAATTATAAATTCAAGAAGCTGTAACACAATGTTAGAGCTTTCGTTATCGATTAGACGATTTATTTTAAACTTTTGAATATGTTTATACATATATATATATATACTATATACGATATGAGTATATATGTGTATATATATATATATATACGGACGGAAGCTGGCATGACGACGGGATTCAAAAGTTCATCGTGAGGATGAGGAAAGTCATCGATCGCCAGGGTGACTACATCGAAAAATAGCTGAAGCCATGACCTTCCCAACGATGTATCTAACAATGTAAATAAATGTCATTTCCTATGAAAAAAAAATTGGAGACCTTATTTTTAAGTTTACCCTCGGATATATATATATATACCAATTTAAAATATATTATATATTTAAAAATTTTTCCGTTAAAAACAGATTATATTGAGGGTCAATAGCACTCTCCCTTTCTAAATACAATATAATAGCAAACACTTTTCTATTGTAATTCCGTGATATACCGAGAATCCTCAATTGAAGTGCGAGGGTAGGAGGTGCAGTCTATTTTTTATTAATACAAAGGAATGATAGTCAATGGTCACCAGTTCACTATAGCTCCTGTCACTCATGTCTATGCTTGGATTTCAGAGGATTACGTTTGTCTAACACAGCTGAAAGATGTTTCAAAGACTTTTGTCTAAACTAACGGAAATAGTTTTATGGGATATAAAAAATGTCTACGTTTCAGTATAACAGCATGTTATTAAAAAATACCCAAAACATAGATTTTCGACAATTTAAATATCGAGAAATTACTTAGATTAGCTAAGTAGCAATATGGAATAGTTTAGGGCAGGGAAAACAGTGAATACAAATATTCCTAACTCGTTTTTAATTCTTCGCAGTACTCGAGGGTCACAATTACATCAAATTTAACATAGAGAAACGTCACAAATGCTATTTGAGGCAGCGCTCTAATGAATTAGGAAGGGAGTTATCAAAAGTTTAGTTCGAAATTGTAAAGGTGAAAAGCAGGCGCGAATTACTTATTTGGTGACACCCCGCATGGATAATGTAGAGAGCGTTTGATATTAATCTCTTAAGACTCATAATAATGAGTTGAGAAGGTACAGGGTCGTTAGATTCGTGAAAATATTTTTCCGAACGAAAACAATGCGACTTACTAATCTTGGACGGGAAAGTTTAGAGGGAGGAAAGTCACAGCTAGATTAAGTTCAATACGGGGAAATCAATCACTTAGTTTTGCTTCAGAAATCGAGCTCTAATTTCCTCTATATATTATCAATATTTAGTAAGAGATACAAAATGATAGAAAATTCTTTCCAAAAGAATATATTTAAGTATTCGCTTATTCCACTCACCATTCGTGAGAACAACAAAGTAGTGAGAGAAATAAACTAAAGGAACATATTAAATGTCAATTTCTTCCGACAAAATGTTGGTGTTTGACCTCACAACACCCAATGCCGCACGTTCTTACGGTTATTTGCAGGATAAAATGAAGACCTAACCACCATATATATTTAACCCCTTACAGAGTCGGCACTTCTACAACGGATAAACGAAAATTCAGCGAAATTCTCGGAGAATAAAAATCTCTCTAATAACCGCTTTCCTGTATCAGCATGTTCACCTTCGTTATGTAATTAAGTAAATACGGCATAAACACTAATTGTCGGAATTGGGGATATTGTGTTTGCTATTACAGCGATTATTAATCGTTCTAGGGAAGAACAAATCACAATGTTTTGGCTGATGTTTTGTTGTTTAATCCTTTAATACTAGGGCGCTCCAGATCTATCTTAGTTAAGGTCAAATGATTTCCAAAATGGTGTCATATTTGGCACCACTATCACCACAAATATGGATTGAAATATAATAGCCCAAAAGATCCATTGATTAAATTTCAAGCATCAATTTTCGTTGATAGGTTTTGTATTTTCCTCCAAGTATCCTTGTCTCTTAAGTTTACACCAGTTGAAAGATTAATGTTCTTCCTGGAAATTATTTCTATTTTAGAAGTGATTGGTCAATTTTACTAGTACCTAATTGATTACGAGCATAGAATTGCAAATTATTCCTTTCAGGGTGTTCCTCACAGATTTCCAAAAATTCTCTATAACTTTACCAGGATTATTGTAATTTTCAAAAAGTAAAGTGGCTCAATTTCTACTGGTCTTCCACTCTATTACCTCTTGTAATAACCCGGACATATCGTAACATAAGCTCTGCCTAATCACCAGAGTAGATCGTTCGAAGGCAGGACATCAAGAGGTTAAGAGCTCTGTGTTCACCACTTGAGTTGCACCAACTCGGAAATCAACAAGCACTGCTCATCTGCTTGTGTTTCAAGCCCTTCACCCCCTGGTTCCCCCTTTCGGAATCACTCACCCCTGCCTAGCATCAAACACAATCCCTCTTCCATCCAACACGTGCCCCTCTCTACTTCCATCAGGTTGAACACGCATGCGAGTTCAGAGCAGTGCGCCCACTCAAACAAGTCTCCCAAATAACCGCACGAGCGACGAAATTATTAGGCAGATCACGGTGGACGTCATTATGAACCTAATAATTTGATCCCTGTGGCTTCCGGCCTTGCTCTGCCGACAGATTTCCCATTAGTGGTCATGACTCACCCATTAAGAGAAATCAGTGAGTGCAGGTAATCCCTTAAATTTCATTCCTCGTTCCTTAATTCATTTCACGTCAAACTTCGTTGATTTCCGGTATATTTGGAGAATGTTTTGTAACTGATCTATTGTAGTTTCATCAACCTGTCTTAGTCTTTCCTGAACATAAGGTGGACTGAAGGATTTCTGGCTCGAATTTGTGGAAATTCCTTTCGATACAAAAACACTATGTTTCCATTAAATTCATTCCGTATAATTAATTTCAACGGTTAGCGTTATCTTGTGGTACCTGATGATGACGCTTAGAGTAGAAGCTAGTTAAACCAAATAAATTTTTAGTGGTAATACAAGTTTTTTGTCAATTTATATCATAAGTTTAGTGAATAAATATGGGATTATTTCCCATTTAATTGCCAGTATTTTGGCACTGGGTAGATACGGCAGTGTTTATTTTACTTTTTAAATTATTATCACTCTGTTGAAAAAAATTGGTCTCCGTGATCAAGGTTCAAACTTCCTTTAAATTTTTACCGTCATTACAAGGAAATAATTTTTCAAGTTTACTCATGTCGTCCTATTTTAATTAATATTTATCGTCTGTACTCACTTCAAATACGCCAATAATTTTGTAATAATAATACTTTACGGGTGGATGTTGGTGTCATGCGGCCAAGTTGTATGAATAGTATGGATAGGAGGAATGAATTATGTTTTATTAATATCAGATGGATTACTCTTACTATTATGTAACTCCACTAGGGAACATAGAATTGTGATTCGCGTTACTTAATCGGTGACCATTGACAATAATTTATAACTTCCTCAATTACTTCATCTTACACTCCCACTTCATATTATAGGAATAATTCCTCATTTCTTATAAATTTAACGTATATTTTAAGGATAATAAATATTCTTAAGCCATTAGATTTTTATTATGTTAGAAATTTTTCATAAAAAAAGAGGGTTTTGTGACAGCGTTCAAATATCCTAACGACCTAATCGTCGTCCAAATTCAATTAGACACGTCACCGAACAAATCAAAACTGTTTTAAGCAATCGGTATTTATTTCCGTCAAACACATTTTAATCTAAAATACATTAGCAGTTTTTCTAGTCTAGTAATCAGAGGAAGGTGTCTGATGCCCTTGAAAACGTTTGCTTGAAAAATAAAATCCAAGGTCCTGCATCCTCAGCACACGTTTTGCATTTACTACTTATCTGCACGGTTCTTCTTCGTTCTTAAAATGTTCGTTTTTCCCACCGCGCGACTCGCCAGACGCCTTACCTTCCGCGCGGCTATCAACATCCCATTTCCTCTGATCTTCTCATCCTGCCGTTGTCGAATTACCCGAATAAAAAACGACCTCCGATCGCCACCTCGACTATCGCCTCGTTTGTCTTCCTCTCCGTCGGCTTTACCTTTCCATTTTTCAACCCCCTTATCTTCGAACTCTTCAATTTACAATCAACTCTTTTTTTTTCTCTCTAAGATCAGCTGTTCCGAGCAAGAAGATCGAGGAATCAAGTTTTCACTATTCTATTTTTACATCTTAACCTGAGAAATCGTGTCCTTAATTTCCTCCACCTTGCACGGGTATGGTATCCTTGTAATGTCCATCACGAAGCACATGAACGTTCACTATTATGAAAATTCAAATGCATATTGCTCGTTGCTTATCCTCCATACCGTCCAATTTCATCTCGTCCGCATGAATGCATTCCTGTCATTTCTTCCCTTCCATCGTGGAACTCACTTTCCATAACAGGCACTTTCGCTCCCTCCCTCCCCCTAATGGAAATCACTTTCCGATAGGCACTTTCGCTCCCTCCCACCACTCCTTCGCCATTCGCATTTCTCTCCTCGTCCTCTGTCCGCCGCCCCTTCTGAACTGGGTGCCCCGAATGTTTCGCCTATGCGCGGAGACCGACCGCTCTCTCGCACCCTCCCCCTTAGAACTCTCTCCTTTGACCCCCGCCACGGGGCGCCGCGGGAGTTGGAACGGTTCTCTTCACTTTCAAAATAGTAGAACTTTTGATAGAAAATGGATACTAACATAAATATTTTGTTATTCGAGACATAAAACTTCCGGAAATACAGGAAAGGTAATTTTAAAATTCTAGTTTTTTAGACAAGGCAGAAGAAAATATGTGACACCATAAAAATTTCGTGCAATTATTAATTTAGACCGAATTCGATCAGCGCGAAAATAATCTATTGAAAATGTAAATATTTACAAATTGTATTTTTGGCAGGCTATTCATAAAATATACAAGATTAAAGCCAAAATGTTATTAATTTTATTATCTATCAACAATTTTTAACAAAAAATAACCGAGGAAATGTTGACTAGATGAAATTTGAAAACGGAACAGTATTTGTAAGAATTCGTGTTTTCCGGGCGCAACGATTCCCATGAATTCTTTGCGGGTATTCCAATGCGATAGGCTTTCGACTGCCGACGTTTCGATGGCTAACTCTGCCATCGTCTTCGGGGCATCAATGCCCTCGAGTTAGCGATTGAAACTTCGGCAGACTATAGGTTAATCCGGTGAAAAACCCGGGAATTTTTCGGAACTGCATTCTCTAAAAAAGAAAAAAAAGAATAAAAGGTTTTCATGTGTTACTCACGCATTATAAATAGCTCATCCGTATTCACATAAAATATATCTCGACTGGCAGAACGACAAAAATATACGACTCCCATCACGGATTAAAATGTGTCCATTGAACGAAGCATAAGTAAATAATTGAAATTGTGATCATTGCAGGGTCGCGTAAATTCGAATTCGGGCAGTGTGATGATGCGAGTCGCATATTTCTGGCGTGCAGCCCGCCGAGGATATATATTTTATGTCGATTCACTGCTGAAATAAAAAAAATTGAACCTGTGTAATTTTTTCTGTTTTTTTTCTCAAAAAAAGTTACGGTTTTAAATTTCATCTACTTGATTTGTTAAAAAACTGTTGATGGCCAATAAAATTGATATCATTTACACTTTTTCTACTTGAATATTAATAGTCGGTCGAATACACAATATTTTAAATATTAATGTTTCCAATAAATCCTTTTCGTGCAGAATAAATTCGGACTCAATTAATAATTTCACAAAAGTTTTGGCATCGCACATACTTTTCAGGCTTTTATTAAAATATTAAAATTTTGTGCATATTTTTTCTCTTCTTTGTAGTTTTAGCATTCGACTAAAAAAAAGATCTATGTTAATATACTTGTTCAATCAAAATTTTTACGATTTTGAAAATGAAAAGTGAACAGAATACTACCGGTACATCAAGTACACCTTGCTGCGTCCATCTCCAGTAATAACAAAGGAAACTCGGGTCGACGTGATAGCAGCAAATAAACACTTTCACATAAGATTTCTTTCCATTCAGACGCGCCCAGAGACGGAGAACTAGAATCGCCAACAGGAGAGGAGTGAAAATTATGTGACGGGGGAAGATAGGATTCCTTAATAGAGGTGTACGTCAATTGTAAATTATGCACGTTCACCACAGAAGGGAATTCTGTCCCATCGGAAGCATAAACAGCACATCCATCCATCCATCCATTACTCGTCCAGCCCTCGGTTGGATTTGCCTTTGTCGTCGTTAATCGTGTGATCCGAGGTTTAGTTAATGTTTAGTGGGACGGAGTTTTCATTAGGGACTAGAGCCTACGAAAGAGTAGCGGATTTGAAGATATTAATGTTCGATATTTCTAAGTTGAACTTCATAAAAAATATATATATATCGGGTAGATTACCCTCTTCCTCAGCGTCCTAAGCTGCATTCACGTTATTCAAATGAAATATCATTAAATTTTGGAAATAATATCTGCCTTGAGCTGTCTATCATTCATGATTTCACGACATAGTTTCTTAATTGGACAGGAGTATTCGCAATAATAAAGACAATTTTGTGACTTCCACGCTTTTTTTTTAATGCCGGGTACTGCGTTCAGGAGTACTCGTTATTCCAGGGGAGCCGTTTTTTTGGGAGAGCTTTAGTTTATATTATAATGATTTCACAAAATATTTAAGATCTGAAGAAGATTGTAATCTTCTGCGTGTAGTTAATAGATCGTGTTACTTCGCCTTAAACAGATTAAGCCGTACCAAAAAGGTATTAGTTGAGATAATAAAGTGCAAAAACAAAACACAGTCGACATAGGGACTTCATCAATATCAGCTTTTTAGGCATTCTGCTCAGAAATGAATAAATGTTTTTTATTTTATCCTACATTTTACTCGATATATTTTCATCAATGATTTGGTTTAAAAATGGGAAATCTCTGGATTTGGAATAAACTAATGAAGAATCAACACTAATGAAATGCATATATTATTATTATTAACATGCATATGTATGGGGAGATGAGAATCTTAAATCAAAAATTTATATTGATATCAATTGCCATTACACGGGCACATTTGTGGTTTGGTGGTCGTTGGAGTATAAATGAGGGCCCTTTGAATTCACCGTTTTCCAGATATCACTATAGCAACGGTTTTAGAAGTGATAATTTTGTAATCCAGGAAGGATATCAAAAAGTGAAGAGTGGGATAAATGTGAAAAATTAAAAGTCCTAATGTAATTTTTAATTCCAATCAGATGGCTGGTATGAAATGGATATTCAATTTAGCTTTCACTTAAGTAATCACGAGTTGCCATTCAAAATCTACAACGTCTTGTTTTTAAATATTCACAAGGACGTTTAAATTCCACGTTTGTGCAATTGTATTCGCTGGATATAGTTGTGAATTGTTGGAACGTAACTTTCTTGGATCATTCGAACGGAGGACTTTTTTCGATGGAGGGAGTGGGAAGGGGAGGGGAGGTGGGAACTCACCCCATACAAGGCTCGAGAAATTCACACGTTCGGGTCATGCGGGCAAAACCCCTATCCTCGTGGGAGCCGTGGTTTCCCGCAAACTTATGGCACCAAGGAAATCGCAATGCATAGTCTTGAGGCATCATCCGGAATATTTAATAAATGAGGACCCCCCCCCCCTGCAGCAGGGCAATACGTAGTGAACCCACGCCATTCTCATGTTAGCGAAACGTGCAGGAGCACACGTGGAGACTCAAAAGGACAATCTGCGGACATTGGAGTAAACCCCGAATACTTAATGATATAAAACCCACCGGCGACGTTTCTGAGGGGCAGACGAAAGTAGCTCCACCTGCTTGTGGAACTTCGTGACATTTAATTATATTTTTTTAACGTTTCAATAATTTTCTAGATTATATAAACATAAAAAATAAAATATTAATAAAGAACCGTTGAATATTCTAAATATGTAAATTTTTTATCAAAAATGAGTTTGACACAACTTCTGAGAAGAGGATTTTAATAATAATTTTCATCCAAGACTCAAATCGTATCCCAACGTGGAACCGGAGCTAATTACAGAATTGAGTGCTCATCTTAGAATGTTAATAATATACGTATAATGTTTCTCAAATATAAACTTATTAATGTTGAACCAACATTTACAGTCAACGATTTCCGACCTCGATGGCGGTGGTGACGTCCTCTTCTGCCAATCTGGAGGTCGAGGGTTCGAATCCCGACCAGGTGGATTTATCTATCTCCAGTTAGGGTATGGATGTGTGCTTCGTCATTGTTTTTAAAATGCTATGGTGTCCGCCGTAAGTGGTCTCTTATACTATTTGTGGGTGACTGTAAAATATATAAATAATTAAATGTCCTAGAAGAACCCTAGAAATATTTTACCTTACACTCTAATAATACTACGAAAATTCTATGCTTTTCCTACCGGTATATATATATATATATACATTATTCCTTCTACCAACTACTGTAACATTGCATTGGAATTTGTAAGTGAGGTCACCTGGCCCGCCTAGAATTCTACGCCTTCTCCCACTCTCCTTCCTCGAAATACTGTAAGAACCTCCAGCATCACTAATTCGTAAGGAGCAAGTTTCGGGGCCATAAAAGGCTACTACCCACACTATATAAGGGGTTTCACCGCCACTTGACGACAGTTTTCCAATGATTAAATGAGACACAACTTTGAAATTCCACATATATTTTTTCTCTATACGACCCGGGTTTCGTCGCAATCCATGTCAGTCGCAGTTTTCCAATGGTTCGAGCTCCTTCGCATTTATAAATTATTCTTCTGAAAACGCATTTTTTTTTCTTCCAACATCCACGATAATATGTCCATTTTCCTCCTAAATACGGAAATGGTTCCAAACTGATATTATTGTTTATTTATTTATCATTATTACACTACAATAAGCCAATCCTTGGAGGTAATGGGGGCGCAGGGTTTAAACATATTCACAAGATATTTCCATTCACCCAGTAGGTAAGCAGTTCCAATCCTCAATGGATCGATTTATGAAAGACTATTTGTCTTGATCACTACTCTGCCTTCTTGTCTTAATAATTTTAAATTTATGGACATTTCATTATGATGGGTTTTTCGAGCCGCTTACTATTTTGATCCGACCTTAGCTGCCTTGTCTGAGTATCCCTTTGAATGTATATGCTTTTATGTATATATCGTATATATATATATAGAGAGAGAGACCTCAATCGTTCTGCCCTGTTTTGGTGACTCCCATCTGAAGAATTTGATCATGCCGTGGACACTGCATTGTGCACTTTTTAAGCACGTATCGTGGTCCGCCTTTCTTTGCAATTTCTTAAGTTTTTTTCTCGTAGCCGATTTCGTATGGATCCCAAAAACATTGACAGCAAATTCTACCTAGAAGGTCTAATGGCTTTTTTGCACGTGCCAGTACCCGAGCTTCTTCCGTTCCTTCTTTAAATTTCGCATTACATATGGCAGGTTTCTAAAGGCTTTAGCAGCTATTTTGTCGATATGCTGACCGCGTCACATATCTCTCTCTTTGCACCAAACTACCCCCAATTATTTCAGGTTGTCAGTCTGCGGTATACGTATCTTCACCATAAATTTTACAATGGCAGTAAGAGTGGATTTTACGTCTCGAAAATTATACTATGCTTAAACGAATTTATTATTGGCACCCACTCTCATATGGCGAGAGCCGTTCCAATAAGGGCGAACATACATTTTAACCAGCTTAACTTGAGCGTCACTTGAGTAAATTTTAATTTTTTTAGCGCGGCGTTTCGAAATGCTCAGAATTGGACGAGAGTTTCATCGCTTGACTGGAGAGCAGCACTACGTCACAGTCGCAGACGCGCCGTGAAAATTATAACGTATCCCATATTAAACAACATGAATGGGAAGTGAGAAAGTGTCACCATTTCGACCTTTCACTTGGGTGAGAAATACACACGGTTGTCAACAGCAGGCGTCGAGTTTCCAGATGGAAAAAGCGGACGGCGGCCGAGGGAGAATACGGACCACGGCCACACTCGCACCATGCCGGATGACAATTTGGGC
>WURS02421833.1:0-16746 GCA_011762765.2 Rhinocypha anisoptera
TGGTTCTGTTTATTCTTGGTGCAACCCCTTTGAAACTAAACCAAATCAAATTATCCTTTACTTTATTAATTGAGTGGGTATTTATGTGAATAAAATGTAAGTTAACCAATGGTGACATGGTTTTCAGGCAACAAAGAAGTAGTATGTATAGAAAGGAAGGACAGGATAAGTAATGAGGGACGCGGGGATGTCTGCAACGTCCCAGCAGACGGTTAACACTAAAAATTTGGACATGTGTGTGTCGTTTCCCAGTGTATCTAAATATTTCCTTCATCTATCCTCAAGAGATTATCAGCATCGCCATACGGCATTTTCTACGAACTACATATATATATATCCTTCTAACTCTTTGAGATATGATGAAAGAATTCAGAGTGGGTGCTTCGAGTGTAAGTAACAGAAGAAAGAAGAATACAGGTCCTTGCTTGTTGTCGACCGCGTAGATAAGCACCAGCAATAAAGGCTCCTCCTTCGGCTCATAGATCATTCAACGTTGATTGGTCTTATTTTCAATTATATTACATCGGAAACGAATTCAAAAGGCTCTAAAGGAAAAGTAGACAGAACATTGTGTGAAATTTTCCCGGATCCTGATGCTAACATTAGATTAGTTACGGTCTTCATGTGCACATTGTGGAATTTCTATCGTTCATTCGGAGTACATGCGTTTGCAGTACTGTAATGAATTCTGGTTGGGAAATTTTTTAAAATGGGAAGCCGTAAAGGAAAATTTCATAAATTTTGGAAGAGATGCGAAAGAAAAGGCCAATGAAAATTAGTAAGTTTTCTTATTCACTTGGCACCAAATCGCCATGAGAATTTCCGCTTTATACGAGATAGTTTATTCCACGTCGTAATCCTACATTTAACTCAAAAGGAATTACTTTTGCTAATTTATTTTTCTTCTCTTAATTACTTTTATTCCGAATCTGACACAACTCATAGTTCAACGACCGATTAACTTAAGTATGGAGTGGAATTCGTATTTACAGGAAGCTAAAGAAATCGAGAGAAAAAACTAACTTGATTTTAATGGCTGAGATAAACTAAAATTTGTTAAACTTCCGATTTATTCTCATGTAAATTATTTTGATGACAAACTGGGAACGAAATCGATAGACCATATAAAATGCAGCGCATTTTACGCAATGTGTTCATGGTTTAAGTTTTTTATAATACATTAAAATAAATATATAACATATAATAAATTATTATTTACGGTATTAACATAATGCTGATTTAAATCAAGTATCCAAGTATCCTTCTTCTATTTTTGTGATACAAGAATCTCTTTCTTTTTGTTGATTAAACCCTAGAGTGCCTAGTGGAAGAAGAGTATAATATTTTTACAGAAAAGAATGCTTGCCAATGAATATAAAAATGAACCTCAAGAGCAGAAAATGAAAATATATTATGTTTAACGCAGAAGAAAAATTAGGCTTATCACTAGTAATTCATTGTACGACTGAGGTTTTGTCCTTTTTTCGGTATCATCAGTTTCGTATTGTGTACTATTTGTATTCTAAGTGCCCCAATTCCCGCAGTTTTAGTTTAATCAAAAAAGGCTAATACGTATAGAATGATAAATCGTTAAGAATGGCTTTTGAGAAGTGAAATAAATCTCGGCTGGGAAAACAGCATTATTTCTTGTTTTTACTGTTAAAAGAAAACACATTTCTAACAAAATTGCCGACCTCTTCCATGTCCTTATACCCCCAATGTCAGTTGCCATTTCATTACACACAAAGGAACGATACGTTAAAATTATTAACACCTCTGTAAGTGAAAAACCAATTAATTTACATGAACAAATAAAGCTCTGACATCATATAAATGTGAAAAACTGTTCAAGTTATTATGGAATGCAAATTCCTTTGAAAAATATGCTACTCTCAGCAGTTTACGCACAAAATGGAACCTTTAATAAAATTTATGATTGCATGACAGAAAAATTAAAGAAAACAAAGTGTATTTACCTATGTATTTCAGTAGTTTCGGTCATCGACCACTTAAATTAAATAAACGCCATTTGAAAATGCTTAGATGGAAAACAAATTATTATGTAACACAGTTTCCGAAGAAATTATAAAACTTAATATCATATTAAATATCATAAATATATCGGTTATATTTTACACCAAATGTATATAAAATCAGAGTTTCATATCGCATGCTATAATTAATGCTATAGGGAATCCCAAATGAGGCAGTCTCTCCTTCTCCAGGGTTTATCATAGAGTATAACAGAGTAGAAAAAAAGTGTGATGATCTCGTATTTTCTCACTGAGACGCTTTCAGTAAAACAAATAACGGCAATAAAATTAAAATATACGGATAACTAAGTATATAGATTTCCTCGATTAAAATGCTCATTTTTCCTGGTAATTAAATAGTCGTGAGTAATAAGGCACTGCAAATGTTAGCAAGACAGGCCCTCAGGCAAAAATTCTGGATTCAGCAATGAGCAAAAAAATTTTAAAAAGCGAATGGAATTCTTTTAAGTGGTCGAGAATAATAAAAACTCATATTCTTCTGTTAAAAAGTAGATTCTGTACCTTTTTTACATGAAGAAACAATGAGAACGCTAAGGGAAGTGTTGAAACTGAAGTTGAAAGCACAAATCCAATTTAATTTTCTTGGCAAATGAAGAACACTGGGTATCTTTCCAGAACTTTATTTACGGTACAAATAGTTTCGACACATAGGCGTCTTCATTAGTTACCTGATGCTAACGCCTTTGCGCCGAAACTAGTTGTACCGTAAATAAAGTTGTGGAAAGACACCCAGTGTTCTTCATTTGTCAAGATGAATTTCCACGAAGTCAAGCCTGAGACAATCGAGTTTTTATTTAATTCGTTTTGGAATTTGACCTTTTATTTGTTTAAATGTATACCACAGCCAGGGGAACTGACATTTTAAATAAAACTTGTATTTTCATAACCATCAGTACCTACTCCTTATAAACCTGCTAAATAATCTCAAAATGTTTTTTGGAAAGTTCTAGTTTTTTATCTATCTAATTTATTGGAAGACACGGTTCCAGAAAATACGAAATAAAATGACATCACAAAATTTGTCATCAAAATTAACGATTTTCTTACCGATAAGAACAAGAGGTTATTTGAGATCATTATTAAAAGTAGTTTCAGTCGTAAATAACATTCATGTATTAAAGCGATATCGCACATTAACTTAATTTGATAACGAAGACATGGAATATTTATGAAGATACATTTCTATCCTAAAAATACTCAATTTAGGAGCCAAACTGAGCATTATGTGCAGATTTTACTATGTAAGTATATACACGCTGTGAGCAGACAGCGTGATGGCTTTATAAATGTATAAAGTACAGTCTTCACGTTATTCGATGATGTAATATCAAACTCCTGGAATATCTCATTAAGTCATAATTAGGACGATAATTATTTTGAACGTTCGTCCACGTAGTCGAGACACATCGTTACTAATCACGATGAGTCACAACGCAGTGTTGCCCATACACCGAAATCAAACGAGGTTGATTCTTTTTTTCGGCTTTTAGTCGGTGACATCGTTATTTATAGCAATCTTTTACAATAAAATAATAACCGATATTATGATAGCTATTTTTTCCAGCCAACGAAGAAATAAAAATATATTTCCCTTTCCCCTGCTTTTTTTTCTCCTTGTATCATTTGTCCATTTACTATATCATTTTCAATTTTTTTTACCCCAGGTCAAAGAAGGATTTATGAGAATATAATTAACTTTTTGAAATGGCTGACACAACACAGATCGCGATGCATATTAAATGTCGTCCAATTGACGGAAAACACTCGAACTTTTTCGAAATATCAAAAATCGGCCAAGAGATTAATTAAACCTATTTCTCAAAGAACCGATGTCCCACCGGAACGGACATTAAAATGCTTCCCACATTTGATTCGGACGTCATTTGGTTGAAACATAAAAAAAACAGGAAGCGACCGGAGAAGAATAAAGTGCGTGGTTTTTAGGCAAATGCTACTTCCAAGATGGCAGGCTCGTGAAACCAGGTCCATGAAACTAATCGTTTTTCAATGCCATCGTGATTGATGATGAATCTTGCATGTAAGATGCGAAAACGGCTCTATCGTGTGTATCGATAACCAACCAGGTAACGAAATGTCGATATATGTGTGCCGAAAAAAATTCAGTGACTAAATCTTGATCAAAATATTTCTTGTCGGATATTATTAAAAAAATACTTCTAATTGAGTGAGACGAGTACATCATTGGGATTAAAGAACTAACACAAAAGGGAGTACGTATATATCGCTATAGGGAATTGCCGTACTTCCTCGGAAAATTTCCCCCTCCGCGTTATTTCATTTTTTTAGAGAAAATATATTTTTTGGAAAAAAAAAGGGCGGGGGGAAATTACGGAAGTGAAAACGTTATACCCTGTAAGCCCTAATTCATCACTTCGTAATGTGCTTCCTCCTTGATCAGTTAATAGACGTTTTGTTATGTTTGGTTGATACACTCATATAGGACTACATGGCATGTAATGAAACTGGTCCAGTGCCAGAGAGAAATGGCACCACAGAATCCCATGCTGTGTAATAAAATTTTTTCCTGGCATATTTTGCAATGTTTCGTTCACGTGAAAAAACTCGATCCTGTTGCACATGTTTTCAAATATATTTTGGGGCGGCTATCCTCCGCTAACGAACGTTATAATGCACTGACGTAACTGACTCCAGAGTGACAATTTAGATTTATAATGAATGAAGATGGTCAGAGTAAAGGGCACGAGGGAAAGGGGGAATGGAAGCGTAGGACGGGTGACGTGCTATTTTATGGACTGTGATCAAACCCTCAAAGTCCCACGTCCCAGTCCCCTGAAGATGGAGTATTTTCAGCGTTTAACCGAGACCTATATGTCTGGAGAGCACTTCAGGTAATATATACTGCCCATTAGGAGAGGAGTGTGGAGTCCTTGGAGCCTTTCGTTAAGAATAGACTAATTTAGAAGCGGTGTTTCTCTCTACCCTTCCTCCTTGTCCTCAGCCCTACCCTATCCGAATCGCCTTCTCCCACATCGCTCTCGGAAAGGCAATGTGTTGGTCACTGTTATGATTAACAAACCAAGGGCAAGAAAATTATCATTTTTTTATTTCAATCTACAGAAACTTCTATTTTTTTTAAACCAGTGAAAATGTCCTCTCGACATGCACATGCAAGAGAAATTTTTCAAATTTCGTTTAAAATATTTACTGATGCTTCAGTTGTTTATTCCGCACGAGTTTTCAGGTTCACGACTCGGGTTTCAAAGACAAAGGTAAATCGTCAGGTTAACTCATCATCGTCAAATTACACAGTGACTGCCACAGTGACGGCGGAGTGATGTCCTCGTCTACCAATCTGGTGGTCACGGGTTCGAATCCCGGCTAAATGGATTTTCATCATTCTCCTAGGGCATGGATGTACCTTCGTGTTCGTTCTCGTCATAAGTTATTGTATTGTGCAACCGTATTTGGGTTAATACTGTTCGAGGGCATTTAAATAATGAAAAAAATAAAATAAGAACAAAGGGAATCACGTTTTTCCCGTTGTCCTTCACCTGACGATGTCGCTTTGAAGTCAAAACCCGGGTCTTGAAGCAATAAAAACTCCTGTGGAATAACTAACTGTTTCCTTACCAAATAAGAACATATTTAATAAAATAACGCCTGAAACTACAAATTTAGTCTAAAAAATTTCGTGGTTCACATTGGTCTACGGAATAAATCTTTCGATAACAACTATCGCAGGTAATGTTTTTTAAATGAATAACGATGCATCCAGGCAAAGTAAAACATTTTCATAATTTTCTTCGTTTTGCGGTAAAAGCAATGCTAGTGTTGATGTCGCGAGTCGACTACACCCGAGGTCGTCAAGTTATGCAGTGAATGTCGGTGATTTATGTGATTATTTCATTTAAATCACGACGACCCAACCGCGCACGCATAGAGCTCATCTAATCAGCTCAGCCTCTCTCGCTGAAGAATTATGCGCCGTGCGTTGTCTGGGGAATGAAGAATGGCGTGCGAGGCCCGCCGCACGTGAACCCATAGGGGCCAGCAAAAAGACAACTCCTGCGCGGTTCGTAGACTCAGGGGCTCAATCGAATGAGGAGAGGTTCCTAGAAGCCCTAAGAAATGGCCCGGTTTGCATCGATTTGCGTGTCGGTAGCGAGAACACGCCCCGAGAATATGGAAGCCTCCCCGACCTCCGAAGAACCGAGGGAAGGCGCAGAGGGTGAAGGGCATATCTTGTTGCTTTCGAGAAAAGGGTTTGCCACAAAGAGAATTGTTTGAGGATTCGCTCTTCGTTAGCATGATACGTACCAAGGCAACGGTGGGCTAAATCAAATGAGTATCAAAGAACTTTTACGTTCCGAGTTTCATTTCAATCCCTCGAGATAGTCTTCCAAGACGTTTATGTCTTTCGCTTTACATGCTCCTGCTCTGCTCTCCTATGGTTTTCTTACAAGGCTTTTCTTCCCAACCATTCTGGTCCCATTCTAAAATCTGACAACATTTTATTAGCACGTTGTTTCGGTCACAATTTTCAAAAGAACTCTTATGAGATGGACCTGGAAATGAGAAATTGAACGGTAGTTGATTATGAGTGGCCTGTAAATAGAGGGGAGGGCTCCTCGAGGAAGTCCGAGGGATAGATATATAGGGAAAATTATTAGAGACGTTAGAAGTAAGACCTACCAAGGAGTAAGACAGCTAGCACTAGATAGGAAAGGATGGAGGGCTGCAGTCAACCATTCTTCGGATTGAAGTACTAATGATGATGCAATATATTCCACATTAATCTAACTCTATTCAGAATCATAATTCTCACATAATGAACGTGATCGTGTCAGGCAAGAGGATTTTAAACAATCGGAACCATTGATAGCAACGTAGACCCGTTGATTGACTAGCTCCTTGCTCGTTTGCTAGTGTCACACTCCACGCGTTGAAGAGAGGAAACCAACCGAAAGGCAATATCTCAGCGGATGAGAAAGACTATAGTAGGGCTGCCTGAGGAGGAGTTAAATGGGAGAAATCCAAGATAACCATCGACGGAAATTACATATACCCATATTATTCTCCGCAACAAGGTGATGTCAGAACAGCCACAGCAGGAAAGGCATCTCACGATCCTCTGCTACGTACAGCCATGTAACCGAACCACAAAGGAAAACGGAATTATCGAAGAGGAGAATTCTATTTGGTTAAGTACGAAGCTGTGTTGCGACGGCGATGGTGATACGAAATTTGAAAGTGACGTGGGAAGACGGTGGACTACTGAAGAGACGATTACAACGTCATTTTTAGCGAAGAAGACAGCCATGTCTTCGTGAGCAAGAAGACGTCAAATGAAAATAATCTAATCAAAGAGAAGAACGGAGCGAGAACAACCGATAAGCGGATGTGTTCTCATAAACAACATGTAAAATAAGTCAAGGCGCAACCCGCAAGCACAAGCATCGGAAAGGGATACAAAATAGCAGATACCGTAAGCATGAGACCGAGAATAGCAGAGCTCAAGAAAGAGAGCATAAAATATCACCAAATAAAAAAAAGCAGATTGTTCATAAAATCCACGTTTTACATAAACGCTCCTGAAGAAATTTATCATGGGGAAGACTTTCCGTGAATTTTTCAACGATCGCTGAAGAAGTTTGAATATTTCATGACGTCTCACTCAAAAGCAAAACGGTGAAAGCGAAAGCTCAAGTTCGGTTTTCCCTAGAGATAAACGCACTCGACGACTAGGCAAATGGTTGTCTGAATAAAATCAACCAATCAGTATTTAGATATTTCCAACCTTAAAAATATTAGTAACTCTTCCTTTCCCAACGTTTAGTGATCTTCTGGAGTTTCAGTGGGATCTGGAATGCATGTCGAGGAACAGTGAAGTTACGTTGATGTTCCATAAAGAGAAATATTGATCCGGTCTGAAGAAAATATTTTATGGCAATTTTACAGACATAACTTTTTTACGAGTTACTTTTATGCCAAGTCAGGCAACCGCAAGGATCGAGAAGGAAAAGATGACGAACAGTAAACAGTTTTTCATTAGCAAAACATGGATGTACGTACTTCTCTTCGTTTAATTTGATTTATTCACATTCAACATAAATTACGAACTAACGCGGCACTACTTATTGCTACAAAGTTAAGGAAGTGTAATAAAATATAAGTCGGCCTCAGTAAGGGAGTCAAAATATTACTTGTTAAAAAAGCAGATTAAATGAAAAATAAAGATGGTAATTTATATAAATATCGCTTTAAATAATAATAATTATTATTATTATTTTGTCGAAGCTGCATTAGGATTGGACTGATGCATCACACTTTTAATCTCACAAAAAAACTTAAAGGTCTTTCTTTCTTTTCAACTCACGCACTCGGGCCCCTGCATACTTTTAGTCTTCTCCTGATCCTTTTTCCTCTTAAATTAGTGATTACTAAATATTCTAACAGCGCCTAGGTTGACGTAAAATAAAAAAAAACCGTTTCCAGATTTAGCGGCTGGGCCACTGATTAGAAGAGCGAGAGGGAATCGAGGAGTCGATAGCAACACGAGACAATCATTTAACCGGAGCGAACTTATTCATCACAATCCCGTCGAATAATAAAGACTCAACATTCCTTCTCTCTAAAGCGATGGCAGTCGTAGAGTGGGGAAGCTTTTCCTCGGACAAAGGCTCTGTCACAAATATTCTCGGCATATCCATGCCATGGAGACAGAAAATCCACTAGCCTGGAGCACAAACATGCCTTTAGAAAAAAAAACCAATGGTTCCCATTTGTCTAGCGAATGGCGCCCATCCACCACACACACTTGAAAAACGAACCACATAATGCGGCGACCTCATTGAGACGACCCCATTGCACGTACCCTTTCTAAGGTGACCTCGGGTACAATGCATCCCCCCTTCCCGTCATGCATCTCCGCGTAGATCAGCGGGCGGAGGGAGGGGGAAGGGCAGGGCCGAAGGGATCGAGGGATAATGGCGGCTTGATTGGAATAGGGGCCAGCAGCTGGCGGTTGTCCTCCAGGAGGTGCCCTGCGTGAATACCTAAGCTCAGGGGGCTGATTTAATCAGGACCGGATCCGGCGCATCGATGCGATGGTCCATCAGATAGCTCTACAGTACTTTATTAAACTTACCGGAGTATCGATACACGGATTTCTCAGCGGCATCGGATGTGTGAGATACTGTGTACTTTACAGGGGTCCCCATGCTTCAGTAAACTGCTTGAAATGGCGATCAACATTATGGCCACAATGGACAGGCACGTTTGTGATTACAAGCGTCGGGCACTTATTCAAACCGAAACTGTACAGACTAAACACACGACCAGCCGCCATTAACCAACTCCCATGGAAGTTAATTTAGCCTATCCCCCAATTTTCTCGCAAAGACTCATGTCGTCTTCAACGATTCAAATCACCTTCGCGTCCAAATTCGATTCTGTGCTAAACACACAAAGCTACCCTACGTGGAACTCTCTAGATGAAATATTCAGAGCTCTTTGGTTACCTAAATGTATAAATAATTATATAGGAATATTTCCTATCGTAAACCTTTCCCCATAAATAAATGCATAATAAAAAGAGACAATGCAGATACATGTTGGATCAGAAAGAAGATAATTTAAGGTAACAAGTAATAATTGATCGATGAATGAGCAAATGCTATTTCAATCAATCTTTATCTTTATTAAATGCATCGAAATTTATTTTAAATATCTCCTACCGTTAAAAGTCATAAAACATCATCACTGATTTCAGGATACAAATGATCAACTAAGGAAACTTTTACGTGTTTGAATGAAATATTAAACTAATTATATTTATATCAATGGGACCGTAACCAAGGATTTGCGAAAGAAATAATAAACGGAGGAAGTCAACTACTAATCCGACGAAGAAATTTAGGTAGCATCTTGTACCTCTCGAAGTTAATCACTATTCCTTTAGTTCAGTCGCATGAAATAAAGCCTTATTTAAAATCATCTCCGCATTAAGTCGCAAATGTAATGATATTTTCACGAACGTGGTGGGGGAAAATAAAGGGAAGAAGTCACTATAATTGGAAGATTACCTTCGCGCACGGCAGAAAGAAGAGAACAGAGAAGACGAAAAAATATGAGCTGGAGACTTGAGGAGTTGAGTAGTAAAAATACTTTTTCGGAGATTTACACGGAATTAACGGTCGAGGGAGGGGGGAGGGAGAGGAAAAGATCCGTTGCAGCATTGTTCTCAAGTTAGTCCCCCAATGCTGTGGATTCAAGAGGGTTCTCGCAAAGAGAGAGAGAGAGATGCGTACAGCTTTTGGGATACAAGTTTGAAGAAGTTTTGGAGGATGGGCCAGGAAGGGAAACAGACGAAGAATCGTTAGCTTAAGAGGTAAGAGGGATGGCGAGGGTAAAATTTGGAGACGGAAAATTAGGAATGGGATCATGCCGGGTTGATCACCGTCGGGGACTTGAAGACAGCATCCCCGTGGAAGCACTTGAGGGTAAAATCTTTGTTGGCTTGTTGAAGTAAGTGGAAGTGCAAGTGTCCTCATGAATGGAGGGGGAATTCGAAGAAACAGAGGAAGAAAGGTGGAAAAAAGGGAACAGAGGGTCTAGAATGAAAAACAGTTTTCGACCCCGAAGCTCGGTTTGATATGTTAGGGTCGCACTCGCCTCGTAATATATATTGAGCCAGGCGGAGTGTGAAATTCACGCATTCAGGGATACGAGAGCATGCCCCTTTCACAGTTCCGCGTGCGATTTTCAGGGAAGCTCCGACCCCAGAAAATTGCAAAGCCTCGGATCAACTCTGGGTGCTCATAAACATCATTCAGATTTTAACTCGGGATCCTAAGTTCACCGCGCAACCCGACGACTAGTGTTCGGCCAAGTAAAAGAAACCGACCACTTTTTCATAATTATATACATGACTTCAAATACCAACGGAGAAATATAATCTTATTTATTTTTAATGTCTACCCCCCTTAAAACTATCATTGGTCGAAGATAATGTAATTGAGATCTAAGAGAAGACGTAGAAAGTTTAACCATAGTATTCCATTTAAAATAAATTAAAATAAAATGATTTATTTTTATTTGAGATAGTTATTTTTTTAACGGTTTATTGCTTTTCTTTGATCGATACCTCACGGCAAAGAGTTCGTGGGTCACACGACGTCATTAAGTCACCAACACCAATTACAGGTCGTCATTAGTGCAATGGGCAAGAAGATAAAAATGAAGAGGAAGGTGACCTTGGACGTCAGGGAGTGGTGCCTCAGGTTCGCAAACAGGGGTGGATAAGATTGACCCGGTGCAAGAGGACGGTAGGAAAACCAATTACAAATCAAACAACAAAGGACAAAACAAATCAAAATCTGTGAGTAATTCGATATTTTCAGGCAGAACTCTGTGGAAATCCATTTCTGAGAAATAAGAATTACTTACTACGTATTTTTCCGCTAATATTTTTAATCTGGTACAACTAGTTTCAACGCCACGGCGTCAGCTTCAGGTACTTGAAACATTTGAACTACTAGGTTCACTCTGAGCCCTGATAAAGATGGCAGCAAATGGGATTTTGATTATTGGATCCTTGGGTGTCAGGTGAAAGAACACCAACGGAGATGAAGAGGACTAAGCCTTGATGGAAATAAAAAAAATCTAAACCTTGGTTTGAAAAGAAACATTAGAATAAAGAATCACTTCTATAAGCCTCATTTTTTTTAAAGCTGCCACATTTATGCTCATGTACGCAAATTATGCAAGTTACGAGGGGAAAAAGTTATGTTTTGGAGGCAAGTGTTTTTTTTATAGTTAGAAGAGTGTCTCGTGTCACCTCCTGACCTCCAAACGGACGATTCGCAGAAAATATATGCTCTTACAAGCTGCTGTCAGTTAATTAGGCATGATGACGATTTTAAGTCATAAACTGGATAGAGAGAACGTACTCCTCTCGGGAATGAATGTCAAATCTTGACGCTTTCCTGGCATTTTATTTCGGAGATAAAAGTTCCAGCACGCACATGAAGACACTACATTCTTACTCAAAATGGAATGAGGCCAAAACACTGTTTTAACATTTTCCACTGGCCTAATTTTGATCAATAATATTAATATTTGGAATATACAGTGTTCGGAGTTGCAAAATATTATGATAGAAATTTACACGAGTGTTTGATCCTGATAACAGATATAAACATAAAATGACAAAAATGATGATTGAAGAACGCAGTTACTGATTTTATGGTCAAATTTTAAGGGATATCCCCTCACCAACGTTCCACCGAGTGATGAGAAATACTACGCCAGGGTCAAAATAAAAATTTTTATGTTAAAAAAAATGTTTTATGTAAAAGTATGTTAAAATTCCAGAATACTATAAAGTTATGAAACGACGAATGGATGTAACAATCCTTCAAACTTAAAAATCGGGCGGTAAATAAAGGCAGTACCTAAGTCCGTAGGTTCATCAGTAAGGAATTGAATAGCTCGGAAAGCTCGAACAAAGTTGAGGTTTATCACTCTTCACCTTCATTCTTTTGGATTCCCTATTCAGCTTCCTCACTCAAGGGCCCAAATGATGCGTGGCTGCCCTCTCAAACCAAAGAACTAATCTCCCAATTAGGTGTGTGATGGAGTGACGGATGGCGAAATGGTAAATCCTCAAACAACCGAGCGAGGCAACGTCAAGGTCAAGGTGACGTATTCCCCTACCGGATAACACGCTCCTTCACACCATTTACGGTATCCTTGAATTCGCACCGACAGACAAATTTTTCGAAATCACGCAAGTCCATCGAAGCCAGGAAACAAAATGCTCCGACATCGGTCCAATGTTTTAAGCGAGTAAATATTCCGCGAGGTGGATTCAACAGAGCCAATTTGGATTCGGACCACTTTGAACCTCATGGAGGGCCCCCTCGAAGCAACTGCAGAGTATGAGATAACGCATGGGAAGCTGAGCGCGGCCCCTGAGAGTGGAAACCGGCGGGAGTGGACCCTTCTACCGAGGACGAGAGGAAGTGTGTGCCGTATCGGCACTCGTATGCGACACTCCCGTTTGAAGAGGGATACGCGGAAAGAAAGCAGTGGTGTCCCCTCGACGCGGGGTAGATGGCGGTGGCGTGCTCTCAGACTGTATAACGTGCTCCCATAGGGCACGAGAGGAAGAGCGAGAGAGAGACGACTCGGTTCCAGAATCATATGGGCAAAATCTACATTGGAGTTTTTGTCGTTCAATTCCGATTGCCTCATTTTCTCAACTCCTGTGGGAATTATGTTGCATAATACACAAAATGCAATTCTTAATTCTCACGAAATATGTTTATAGAGAGCATCGAATGGAGTCGTAGATGAATCATCTCGAATAGGGAGACGCAACTAACAGGAATGGAATCGATTTATTTTCTGTGTTACTTCCTCTTACAAAAAAAAATACTTAATGCAGGGAGCGATACAGAAAGTATATCTAACGGTTACCAAATACAAAAATCTTCGATTTGAAAACCAAAATGATGCGATAATTAGCAACCAAAGGATAGTTAATTTTGGTTTCTTCAAATCAAGCTGAGTTTTACGTAATCAATGCATTCTTGTATTGACTGTATAGTTTGTACATAATAACGGAATATTTTTTTATTTTTACTAACCATCCCAAAGCCTTTTTACCAAACTGCATTAATATGATGCTGAGAAAAAAATTGTCATAGTATTACTCTGGTTTTGTCATTCATTATTAATTTGTGTAATTGATCTCTCTATTATCAGAGTTGGTCTTTTATTTTTTCAAATATTTTTTATATCCAAGATGATGTAAAAAAATGAAAAAAGTTTTATAACCTGTAATTACTCATTCATCAACTTTATCGAATTATCAGTCTACAAAACCGTCACCATGGATTCAGTTTGGGGATTGGATTGTTGAGGCACCCCAATATAGCTGTCGCGTGAAGACGCCACCATGCTTTTGTGATTGCCTGCTCTGACTTCTCCAATTAACTACTCGCGTAGAATTCGATTCATTCTGGGCCATACCGTATTCCCTTCAATGCTGTGATATCAGAAAAATCTAGCAGGTGAAATTAAAAATATACGGCGCGGAGTTTTACCTTCGGAAATCCCTCGATAATGTACTTCTTCAATCCTTCGTCTTGCAAAACTGACGTGAAAGTTTTTGGTTCATTACATCAGCGGAAATATACTCGATCAGAAGAGTAAAAAATAATTTGGAAATTCGAGCAGATACCTGTTTACTGGGGGTGAGCTAAAATTAGGATTAGTATTTCATGTGAAGGAAATTCGATGGGACCAAGGACGTCCGTTCCGTTGAAAACGCCGTTTTGTGAAAACCAATTAGGATCGGGGTTAAGTGAAGGAAACCGACAAAAAGTCAAGACGGCGCTCAAAGGGACAATTATATGCACGACAACTTATTTCCAAGGCTATTTAGAGCGTGAATGAGGGTACCCGAGTTCCCTGAGGGGAGTATTGCGGATCACGAGAAAATATTCGGCTACGACTTGGCCGTGTGAAGCCCTTTGAATAGGCCTGGAAATTGATTTTCCTAAATATTAAAGTCAAAAGTCAAATGCTTCGTCTCGCTCTTTGCGCGTAATTGGAGGTGCCTACATAAGTAAATTTCCGAGGGAGGAGGGAGATGGAGGACAAGCCATACGCACACGGGCGAACTTTCGGGAAGGCTGTGACGTTAGTTCAATTACTGAGGGCTGAACGAGAGTTCAACATGTATAAGTGCTTGGAATGTGAGCCAAAGGAAACTTTGCACAGAAATTTCGTCTTGCCTCGCAAAGATATATTTTGCCACGAAAAAATATGCCATATGCCTTCTTTCCGTTTCGTCCCAACACATGGTTCCGATCGGGAGAGCATCGGTGCGAGGTTGGCATGCTAAAGTTATACAATGAATTTTAAAATTTGCATTGAATAAGTATAATGATTCATAATCGAAAGACTATACAACAAACTATCATTTCGAAGAAATTTAAAACAGTATAATATTCTCAAGAAAATTGCATCGCTAAGCATTTAAATTAAATCAGAACATTTAATGAAAATTTTCTCTTGTGTTTGTTTCCCTGGAATCGACCCTTAGCATCGGCTTACAGAAGCCTCAGTCATTTCATCCGTCTGGTGCAACGTTAAATCCTGAACAAACAGCGTAACAGGCAACCGTTGTCACTGAATTCCTTCTTTTTCTCATATCCTCTTCGTAACAATCCTTAACAAAACTGAAAAAAAGTAGGAAATGCGCAGTTCAAGGCAGGTTGATCCTTTTTAGATAGCCAGTTGAGGGAATAATGGTCCAATATGCATGGTGTATCACGAGGGAGCATTGACTTATGTTAATCAGCTCCTAGTAGGTCGCATTATGTTCTGGCGAGCATTAAACATCTTACATAATTGAAGACCACACCCCATGATATTTGTTTTTATCTATCAACTCTTATGTGATCCGAGGAAATTCAATTTCACGCCTTTGATGTAATTTCAAAAAAATTAAATTTCATTTATCGAGAAAACAGCCAGGATCGATAAGGGGCTTTCGGGCAAGTGGCCGAGAGTGCAAACCACTAAACGAACTGAGCATAGTCCTCTCGTTCTATTTCCTGAGTAAGGATTTTAGGAATATGGTGATTTGGCATATCATACCTCCCATCGCAAAGAAAACCTCAAAACAACAAACAAATTCCGTTCCCAAAGAAAATGAAACCGTAATCTGTGCGGGAGCCACTGAACATTACAGAATGCAATGTACGCACTCGGTCCATTCCCCTTCAAGTTTTCCATCGAGATTTTTCTTCAGCAAACGGTAGATGAGTACAGTCCAAATTGTAACAATAAAAATTCTTCACTGGTTATGTTTGCCTCCAGTCCCTCCCCTTTTCCACCTCGCCCGCCTCTACTCCATTCCCCTCCCCATTCCTAATTTTCTTCTCTCCCTTTCACTATTCCGCATCTAGAAGTACGATTGTTCCTCTTACTCCCCCGCGTATGCTGGCCCTTCTCGCAGACCTCAATTACGATCCCCTTTCACGCACGGCAAAATGAAACAAGCAAGGAGTCTTAACTTCTCAAGTGGATTAAGCCGACCGAAAAGCTACGCAAAGAGTCTTAGTAATAATCCACACCATTAAAATGGCGACCGTTGACCGCATTAAAAAAAAACAGGCGGAATAATTTTCCGGCTCGCGGTAAGGAACACATCTTCTACAGAGAAAAAAAATACGACAAAAAGTTAATTGCGAGAATTTTTTTGTATTAAACCCTCTTCGGGCAGATAACAACTCTCAACAGCAAGTTATTTATAAGTTACCCATACGGCTACATTGAGCGTCATTACAAATTTGGTTTCACGGGTGAAATCCTTATTTCCAACCATAAACATTTTAGCCAAATAATTCACTTGAAGTGAAAATTGTGCTGCGGATGATTTAACGGTGAAATCGAATAAAATTTTAATTATACGGTATCTAAATAATCAGTACAATCTGACCAGACATAAAAAACCGAAAGCTTTCGCTAAAGGATTAATTCTGTAAGAAGGTATATTTTTATCATTATTTACGTTTTCAAGTTCTATTATATATATATATATATATATATATATATATAAGAGCATCCGACATGTCATCGGAAGGTTCCGGGTTCGATTCCCGGTCACGGCATGTATTTTTTCCGTGAAAAATAC
>WURS02421844.1:0-16745 GCA_011762765.2 Rhinocypha anisoptera
TACACACTTCTCCCAGCGATGCTCCCATCTCTGTAACCCATCCAAAAAGTACTCGGCGTTTTTCTCTGCAAAATAATTGTTCACAAAGGTGATTGCCTCAGGAGCTGTCAACAGATGAACATTGAAATTCACTAGCTTTTATTTACGAATGCTGCCATCTTCACGTTGAGGTTGGAAACTTTTCAGACCACCCTTGTATTATCTATTAAGTACTTGGGATGGATTGCAAATGATGGAACCAAAAGGGGTAAAAGTAAGAAAACATTCAATGCAAATAAAAAAACTATGCGGTCACTTAGACATGAAGCTGAGGAAAGGTCTGATGAAATGTTTACCGTGTTATATGGCTATTAACCCAAAGGTCGTGGGTTCGAATCTCGCCTAGGGCATGGGTGTTGTGTTTGTTCAATAGGGATTTTTCTATGAGTAGAAGAGGTGTGAAATGGCCCTAGCCATCGAAGCACTCTATAAACAAAAATACTACTACATATATGCCTATTTTATAGAGCAGAGACATGGATGATTAGTAGGGAAGAAGACTGGAAAAGAAATAAGCTAGATGGAAAGGTGTGAAACAAATAAGTATTTCCGCAGCTGCTTTTGTGCAGATAAAATGCTACCTTTGATTGTAGATTTCACCTGATGAACCTGCATGGCACCAAAACCATTATTGAGGGAAAAAAATGATTAGTGAAGGACTGCCAAGTGTTTTTCTCTTTTCTCGAACATGGAAAAATTCCCAGCTGTAAATCCTGAAACTGTATCCAATGCACGACAAAGGAAAAAAAAGGGACCGAATAAGTGTAATTGGAAAGGTATGGCAAGATTTTCAGTAGCATGAATCAAAATGAAAAAGCATGTCTTCGGACAGCTATCCAGGTAGAAAATTAATGGAAAGGTGAAATAAAAAGTATTCTATTCAAATTGATAATGAATGAATTAAATAATAAACAAATAGTGACAATAACATGCAGATTAGAAGATGAGAATATTCCCAAACATAAGAGAATTAGAATGCACCCACAAAAGGAAGGGAATATTTTCAGACTCACCTGGTTCAAAACCCATGTCAATCATTCGATCAGCTTCATCAAGGACAATGTATGTACACTGGCTGAGAACAAGGTAACGATTTTCTAGGACATCAATAAGACGACCAGGAGTGGCAATAACCACCTGCAAACAATCACAACAAAAAACTAAGTTATAAAAATGAACGAAGCATTCTTTAAACTACTGTTTGCTTTCCTGCAACCACAGAAGCTTGTGAATTACAAGAACCATTCCTAAGGGCCCAATATTTGCACGTGTGATTTTTCCTAATGAATTATCTGCTCTAAATGAATAATTATTGCCATGTCATACATGACTTAATAGACTTCTGAAAATGATTGGTGGCAATTTTGCATCCTAGAATTTAAATATAAAAAATGAATAAGAAAAAAACAATAAAAAATTAAAAACTGCTCATATGATTGGGATTTGGTAATTATTTCTCAGAAAAAGTTACTCTCATGTCAATAAGTAATTACATGTGACTCAATGTACTGAGGATTGCTGCCATTAACTGTAGAAATTAAATTTATTTTAAGGTAAATATTTAAAAGTCTGCAACTGAAGCCACTTTTATTAGTTTGCAAACACCACAGTTTGTTAGGCAAGGTGAGTGTGAACAGACCTCTTTGTCCAAGACCTTCCACGGCTTTTCTGAACAGCAATGATAGCAACCAATTTTAACACAAAAGGAAATGTCACTTAATGCCATTTTTTATTGTTAAAATGACATTTTCCCTCAAGTGATTAGAGAACACATAGGTAAGATTGCTAATAGGAGAGGTAAAATCATACACCATATGTGTGATCACTAAAGTTGTGTCCCAGCAAATGTAGAAAATTGATTAACCCATAAAACTTTTATATGAAAATTATTGTTATGTAGTAAAAATTATTCCTGCATGCATGTACCAAATTAACCATAAATTAGCATTTTTGTTCCTGCATATGAAAAAACACTATTTTTTTCCCAAGAAATTTGTTTAATGACTTAATTATGTATGAGTGTATGCAAGTATGTGTGCCTTGTGTGGATTCACACATTCCGTGCACTCCCCCTAGTGGTGGCTTGCACAGCATTTCTTGTAGACGTAAATGCCACCGGTTACTATAAACATTTGATTTGAAAATCTTAATTAGTTTCTTTAATAAATTGCCATGGGAAAAGACCCACTGAAACTGTTCGTTTTAATATTAATTACTGTCCATAGTTGTAGTAGCACTAAGAGTAAGTTCAAAGGTGTCTTTTATTCCAACAGCTAAGACAATTTCAATTCTTTGGCTTAAACAAGCAGAGCAGCTTACAAAAAACTAAAGGAATAGCTTAAAATGTATTAAGAAAATTCTATTATGGTATAATGTTCGCAGACAATAAATAAAATTATTTATAAAAAAACCAGCAATATACTTTATTAATGAGCTATGTTACTCATGAATTCCAGTACAGAAACATGCATTCCTCATCCCAAAATATGAATGGAAATTAATGACATGGACCACTAATGAAGGCTTACCATGTATCATAAATATAAAATTATATCAGACAAACACTGGCATGATAAGGAAATGAATATGTTCAGAAGTAATAAAAAGTCTAGGACGTGTAACTCAGTGGAAGTCCTTCATAGTTGGAGAAATAGGAGAATCAAGACACACTTGGCAATTTATGCACATACTTTCCACTTTTATTTCTTAAGTCCATGGTTTCATTTTTATGCAACATCATCAACAACTTATGATGTTACATAGCAAGGCAACCATGATCAAGAGAAATAAAAGTATGTGTAGGTCCCTACCCTAGATTCAGGTTTTCCCAGTGAATAGACTGAAGGAAGAGATCTTGGGATTCCTTTGATGTCTTCAGGTTGGATCGCTCACCAATGGCAGACTTAGCCTTTGAAATGTCAGCACTGATCAACCCTTGGATCAATTCAAAACCTGAAAACTCTCCCTCAAAAAAAGCAAGTGGAAATAGCCAAGTGCTTGATTTTCCCGGTTCTCTAACTCTGCTAGGAAGTGACATTTTCAAACCAACTATTACAGAGATATTCAATTTGCACCCAATTCCTAACACAACAACTAGTAGGCAGTTGTACTTATAATAATAGTAATAAGTGGGTTGCAATGCAAAATCTAACAAATACATCATTTATCTAAAGAAAGTTGCATGCTGTTATCAGATATTTTGTCATGTCAAATGTTGTTTTTAAAAGACAACCAGTTTCTCCTATCCTGGAGGCATCTTCAGGTCAAAGTGAACTTTGACCTGAAGAATTTCTATAGAGAGAGGTCGAAGAAGCCTAAAGAGCAACATCTTTCTAAAATATGTCCAGAGAGAGAGGGATAGGAAAGAACTTAGAAAGCTATTTCCAGTCATAGAACCAGAGACATGCATAGATTCTACCTAGTTATTCAGTTATTAATTAGTTGATTTTAGTAATTAATCTCAAATATAACTAATATTTAAATTTATTAGATAATTAATGATGAGTAAAGGATTTTAATGGGAGCTTAAGAGTTTTCCTAATTACAAAACAATGCAAAAGAAAGTCTATCACAAAAACTTACCTCACATCCCATTCGTAGACGGAATCCTTGCTCTTCCCTTGATAATCCTCCAACAACAACAACGGTTCTAATGCCCATTGGTTGACCGAATTTATTTGTCTCTTCTTCAATTTGCTGTGCCAATTCTCGAGTTGGAGCCAAAATTATGGAATAAGGACCCTAAAAAGGAATTTATAAAACTGAAATGCTTGCTTGATCAAGAGCTACAACAGTTGAAAATTAGGTTTTCTTTTTGAGGACTTTTTTTGAAAACTTTTCTTGGGGATAAAACCAAAACTTATCTTACCTGATCAGCATCTTCAATTCTTTCAATTTTTGGGAGAGACTGAATCCACATGAGGAGAGGAATGAGAAAGGCAAGGGTCTTTCCTGAACCTGTCTCAGCCACACCAATGATGTCTCGATTCTAGATTGACAAGGGGAACAAATTCAACTGCAATAACATTCATCACAAGATATGAGATTGAATCAATTATACAGCATGTATGGTGTGAAATACACTCCAATTTATATCATAGCACAAAACATTCCAACCATTGTATTTCAGAAAGAATCAACATAAATTTTTAATACCTGTAATCCAATTGGTATAGCCTGCCTTTGGATAGGGGTTGGCTCCTTGTAGCCAATGGTATCAATAATGTCCAAAATCTCTTTGGGTATCCCAGATTCCTTCCAACCTCGTATAGGATCAGGTATCCTACCACCTAAAAAGTTCAATAAACTCATACATCACTCCATATTAAACAATTTAATAGCAATAGTTTTGTAAAGAAGTTGGATAATACCTTTGATTGTTATGTTGTAGTCTTCTCGGAAGATACGCCAATCCCTCTCCGTCATGTCTTCAATTGCCTTCTCTGACCAGTGCCGATCATCCCATCGTTGCTTTTCCTCTTTCTTTCGCAACTTTTTCAACCGAACTCTGTAAGAATGATTGCAGAAAACAATTTAATTAGTGACCTAGCTTATAAGTTCCCTTTGTACAAGAGAAATGAATTAGTGGAGCAGCTGAAACTATTTTTACGGAGGGTTAAATCCATATTTACTAATTACATCCCAAATCAACCAGTGATAGATTTGATGATATACATGGTGCACTGTCCCACGTTTACTGAGTAAATAAAATTTATAACTAAAATACATTAAAGGAGCTATTACAGACAAAAATATTTCAAAAGTGCCAGCATTAAATTAAGCATAATATTTTTGATTTTATGATTGATAATAGATTTGATGATATACATGATTCACTGCCCATGTTTACTGAGTAAATAAAATTTATAACTAAAATACATTAAAGGAGCTTTTTCAGACAAAAATATTTCAAAAGTGGAGGAGGAATAATTAAATGAGGAATAATTTTTTTCCATAAATATAAGTGGAAAATAATTTACAACATAGCATTACAAAGCATACTTGTCTGACAAACTTGGTTAAAACTCAAAAGTTAGTAATCATGTAAAATAATAGTATTTTAATATAGTAGACTAATCTGTTAATAACAGTTGTAATATCATAGCTTCTGTTACCATCCTCAAGTAAAGAGTGTCCAAAACCCAATGTTGTGAACTAAAAGAAAATAACTATCCAGGAGATACTCTAATTACATATAACCACAGCTGACTATTATATCTTAAGCTTTTCGAGAAAGCAACTGGCTTATGTGAAACTAACAAGTTTCTAAAGTTGTAATGCTTGCCTGTGCACCATAGGACACTATAATGAACTGAGCTGATTATTCAGAATAAGTCATTTGCAGCAATAGATAAACCGGAGAAAGAAATTCTGGAAGTCCTATGAAAAGCATCAATCCATAGAAGGCTTTACTTCTGTCTTTGATCATGCATAATGACAAAGCCTGTACACATACTTTTCCTGTTCCTTCTCTGCTTCTGTCCTCCTCCTCTCAAGTAGCTCGCCGTAGAACTTGGACTGATCCCTCTTTTGGGCTTTGATGTCAATTCCTGCAACGTGACCACGACCAAAGAACTGGACCTGAGAAATAAAAGCAAAAACCAATATTATGAACATTACGATTTCATGGTGCACTATCATAAAGTGCACACCAAAATTAACTTTTGAAGCGTGTAACAAAAAAAGTATTATGGTTGGGAACAGATGCTTTCTCGGCATATAATATTGGTGAAGGTTGTTCTGGTGCTTCACTGGGTGCACACTCTGCATTGCTGCTGACATTTCGATGGGTAAGTCATCCACCATCCTCAGAGATTGACCTGGTATTCACCAGTATTATGGTCTCTAAAAAATATAACAGAACATGTGTATAGTCCAGCTGCATTGAAATGGTCCTGCCCAGAATTTTCTGCGCACCCCTTCTCTGTCCTCGGCTACCCCCACTTCGGGCTCCTTTCTTAGTACATATTTCCTAGTTCTGAAATTCTTCATTTTCTGCTTCCCCTATGCCATCCTCAGCCAAATTTTTAGTGGAAATCCTTTTTTTTATCATTTTATTTCATAATGAATTTCCACATAGTTGAATGTGAAACCCTTGAATACTTACAAAAGTTTTCAATTAAATAGTTTTATATGATGTTAACCAACCCTGTGCTATCTTTCCAAGCATTCTATATTCTATTCTACTCTATTCTGTATTCTATTCTAAATTTCATTCTACTCTATTCATTCCATTCAAGAGATAACAGATGCACCCCTGCAGTTAAAAGGATTGCCTTGGTGAGGAAGGCATATGAAAGTAAAAAAAAATCTTTTAGAAAACAAGCATAATTGAAATTGGAAATCTTTTGCAGAAACGTTTATTTGGAGTACGCTGTCATATGGAATTGAAATGTGGACCTTGGGAAAAATAGAAAAGTCTCGGTTGAAAGCAATGGAAATGTGGATTTGGAGAAGAATAGAGCAGGAACAAGATATGGATGGACAAGAAAGGTAATTTAGAAGTTCTGAGGGCAGTGAAAGAGGGGAGGATATCGATGAAAGAGATGGGGAGAGAAGGAAAAATAAATTTGTTGAACATGTATTGAGGCATAACAACTTCCTAGAAAATATAATGGAGGAAAAAGTACTAGGAAAATAAAAAGGAAGAGGAAGGCCTAAGAAAGAAGAAGTTGCTTCATGATGACATAAACAATACTATGGGAGTAACAACATATAAGGATTTGAAAAGAACAGCAATGGAGAGAGAGAGAGACATATGGTTGCAATAATGAGTCTTTAAAAGATAACATTTCATTCCCTTGCAGAATTAATGATTTGCCATGCCCGCTGCTAAATTCTATATTGCTATGTCATATTCCTATACTGTCAGTTGAGTTCAGTGAAGTAAGTCAATGTTGTATGTCAAGTCTTCAACATCCTCAGATCACCTTCTTCCTGGGGATCAATTGTGAAACATTAAGAGAAACTTGAGTGGGTCATTCGCATTCACAGCAAAGGGTTTGTTGTGTAGTGGGAATTGGATTTTCCATGGCAACAAGTGACCTTATGACCACGTTCTGCTGAGAATTTAAACATTTGTTGGCAAAAGTGAGAAGTTGTTGAAATTACACACAGCCTGGACCTTTCTCACAGTGATTCTACCTCTTTTCCAGTCTGACGGGCTATTGAAAAGGAATCTGTTACAGGGTGATGAGGATGCAAATGTGATATTGATGAATTTTCTCAATGACTTGGAAGTGGAGGAATAAAACGTGGAAAAGCAAAAGTTCATAGGATGGCACAGTAAATGTTTAAATCTAAAAAGTTCCTACATGGAGAAGTATTTTATAAATCGGCCATTTAATGTAGTAAGCTGTGATAAAAAAAATCTTTAGTCAATCATTTTCGAAGAACAGATATCACTTTTACACACTTCCCTTGTACCTTTAACATTGGTTGGAAGAGATTTTTATAGAAAGACAATAATCGATTAACTAAAGTGGACCAATGTGGTAAGTAACTGATGACATTTTATAACAAAATGCGGGAAAATATTGAAAACTAAAAGCAATTAATAGGAAGATGTTATAACAGTGAATTTTTTCAAAATGTTTCATATTTGAACTAAAGATAAAAATGACTTAATCAAGTGAATATCATCAATAATGTATTTTAAAGAATATAAACAATAAGAAGCTGACTGAACGGGACGAAAAGGAGAGGAGTGGTGGAAACCTGCAGAGATATTAATTCCGAAACTTTTAAAAATGAAGAGGGTGCATGCATACCTGGTGCCTCTCCTTGTACAGTGGATTGTAATCGACCGAGGTGTCCTCTGAAGCGTCCCAATCGAAGACAAACTTTCGGTCATTCAGCCGACGAACCCTTCGCTTCTTCTTCACCAATCCCAAATATCTTTCCTTGATGGCCTCCCCCTCCTTCTCCTTATCCTTTGGCCCTTGTGAGGTCGCTGATGTCGCAACTGCTGCTGCCGCGGCACCACTTGATCCCGTAGTTCCACTCGTGGTACTCCCAACGGCACCACCGCCCCCGCCACCTCCACCGTCGTCCTCCTTCTTCTGTGGGTCACGTTCACGACGACTGCACGAAAGGGAATCGCGATACGGATATCATCGATCACACGAATTGCTCAAACATGGAGTCATCCACGTTAAATACTCTCAATTAACCCCCTTTGTCAAATTGTGCCCCGAGGCCTAAACTGTAATACAATCCCAGCACACGAGCGTGCAAAGAGAAATTTTGACCCCCCTCTGTGTACGGAGGTCATTTACACAGGAGCATTTGAAAAGAAAAATAAGTTCCCAGGGTTATACGTAAAATTTTTCCTTCTTGTGGACCCTTATCAGCAGGGTGCAAGACCATTTCTCGGCAAAAGGGCACCGGTGACCTCTCGCGCAGTTGCATCAAGAGTCCCTCTCGCAGCTTGTCCATGGTCAAATTTGTTTATATGGAATGGTTTTTCAAAAGAAATATATAATTCATATTGTACAAATATGATGTGAGAAATGAATTGCTTGCGATTCACTGTGCGTGTGCAATTATTAAATGAAATTCTAATGTCAAAATTAACTAAGATCTAGTGCTGAAGGCTCTTTTAAGGACATACCAGTGGCTACTACTGTTTAGATATTATATTTTGCACTCTTGTGAAAGTCATATTGATTATTTAGTCTCCTTTTGTCATAGAATGAAATCTCCATCTCCTCTGACTTCTTCCTCCCAAAAGTACAGATTAAGGATGTAGTAGTAAGTTAACAGTTTTTGCAGTTGCAAGAAAATGAGTAATAAGCTAAAATACTCTTCCTTGTGAGTTTTACTAATATTGTTACAGCCATGTATGTTGCACACTGTTATACATATAACTACCTCTGTATGATAATGTATGGAAATTTGCAAGATTATATCACATTATTTCCACACTCGATGCAACAAAATTGTTAAAAATGATGTTAGAATTTAGTTTTAAAATAGTATAAGCTCAGCAAAATGATGGGAATTCAGTTTTTAAATAATATTACTCAAGTTTGTGAAAAACGGCCGTTTTAAAAAAATGCACTGGACAAACAAAAAATTGACCATTGACACATTCAGAGAAAGGGGCAGCCAGACAGACTGAGGTCCAATTAACCACTGCTCGGGGGCTGAGGGAGAAAGGTTCGATGTCCCACAGAGATGGGTCAAAACGTCAAGAAAACATACCTGGTATGTTTCGCATCTAGTTAAGGCACAGCGACCCACATCTTTGTCATTTGCAGTGAGGGGATAGTACTCTTGAATAACCAAAAAAAGGTCATTCACACGGGAGGGATGATTCTGAAAGTGCGATATATCAGTCGTTCGGCACGAAAGGGTTAAGGGATAATCGGACAATAGCAAATATTAGTCAGAATAAGGAAATGAATGGAAATCCGAAAGATTACGTCAGATTATTTCCGCACATGCCACAACAACATCTTTAAAAATTACAGTAGAATTTCATTTAAAAGTGACACAAGTTCAGCAAAATGATGGGAATTCAGTTTTTAAGTAATACTACTAGAGTTTTTGAAAAACGACTGTTTTAAAAATGCAGTGGACGAACAAAAAATTGACCGTGGACATATTCTAAGAAAGGGGACTGATGATCAATTAACGATGGCTGGGGGTGACTGAGGGAAGGGTTCTTCGACACCCCCCGCAGAGTTGGGTCGAAACAGGAAGAAACATGGGATGATGTTTCGCACTTGGCTAAGGTGGAGCAACCCTTTATGTTTGTCGTTCGTAGTGAGTGGATAGTACTTGAATAACAGAAAAAGGTCGTTCGTACTGGGGGGATTATTCTGAATGCCCAATACATTGATCGTTCAGAGCAAAAGGGTTAAAATAAAACACATTTTATTTTTCAATTTCCGACACACAGGCCAATTAGAGTGGACACTATAACAACTATTTTGTAACAAGGATGATACAAGGTGGAGAATGAAAAGGTTACCCAGGGTATGGACAGGATTTGAACCCATGACCTACGGATTGGTAAAGGAAGACAAACTTTAGCCAGCTGCCGCTGAAGCCAATTCTTACTTGTTGGATGATAAAGCATGAAGATATTTTAATACCAGAAATAAATCTAGAATAAAGTCAAAACAAAAGTCCCATGACAGTGTAACACTTTGGCCACTATATTTGTATACATCCACCCAAGCTTTCAAAAGTCTTCTGGAAGATTCAAACTGTATCCTTGAAAAAATTTCCTCTATGACTATGATGTGAGATTAAATGAAGAAACCTGTAGCCTATATATTGGGGGTGAATTACAGGCTCCTAATTAGGAGGAGGTATAACTGGTCGAACAGTGCTTACCCTCCTTAGGCTGCTGATAAGGGAAGACAGCCTGATGGTTTTAAACTGAAAACCACTGAAGGCTTACATACTGTGCCAAAAACTTGTCTCAGAAAACTTGTCTTCTAAAACTTTGCCTACACAAACTGGCCCTTACCCTTTTAACTGTGTCTTGCACATTACTGTTAAATTCACAATAATCTTCCCATGAATTTGTCTGTTGAGCGAATCTGCATTGAGCGAATTCATCTGCACTCCTTAGTATAGGCGATCCATTTATATAGTGCAATCAGTGCAAGAATACAACTGGTGCCAGCAAGTACTAACTATTCAAAGAGTACAAGTGATCCCTCTTTTTCTGCCCTCATTGGCGAAATCAAACAACCCGCACAACAAAGTGACTCACGCATAAACTTTGCACCTCATTTGTTTTGCCGTCTCGAATGCCAGTCGCTGGTCGGAAACCAAAGAGAGAAGATTGCCTCTGGGTCAAGGGACTTGTTTTCTCATATTTTTACCAAAACCAAGGCTGCACTGAGTTCTTACTTCTTTGTGATAACAATAGTTTGTACATACATATTTCAATAAGTGATTTTACGTCATTAGTGATATTTATGTGTATTAAAGAATGATGGAACTGGAATATTTCCATTTTGAACTCTCTTGTAATATCTTGCTCCATTCACTGCAGACTGACCACGTTTTTCAGAGAAGACGTTCTTTTTGGTTTTTGCCTCTTGATCTCTCTTGATCGAATAAAATTACACAGTTTATGTCACAATATACACGGAAAAAAAAGAATGAGCAATGAGTGCACCATCGTAAATGGCACACTTATTTGTTTATCGAAAAGATTTAAACGACCCACATATTAAAAAAATCACAACACCAATACATGTTCGAAACCTCTCCCCCCTACCCTCCCCCACCCACCTAACCAATCAAACTGCTTGAATTCAAACCCAGCTTCCCCTCATGCCACCAGTAACAGTGTTCCACTCCCCTCCATGGTTGCCGTGGCAGGGTTTCCATACCCCTGCTCCCAAGATGCAAGCTCATAGCAGGAGACGATGGGAATACCCCTGGCTTTGTCTGTCCCACAAGGGGTACAGCTTAGGAGATCTACTATCCAGGAGGGACCACATACCACCGGAAGTCGATCCGCAACTTGATGTATCCAAGCCACACTCAGAGGGCCCCCAGGTACTCCTGTCACCTCGAAAGGTCCGTAGAAGAGTCGCCGTCAGAGAACTCTCGCAATCCCCCTGCCACACCTTCATCACTCACATGGGGATCACCGATTGACAACTCAGTTCTTCGAGCTGGAATATGATAGATCAGTCCAGGGGTCTTTTGAGGAAAAGGACTATGTGGTCTTTGCACCCTTCCCTTCTGCTCGTCAGAGGATGGAGTTTCCACTGCCTTCGTCCTCGTTTTTGCCAAATTCCTCCCGCAACATACAAAAAGTAACCGTCAAGGGTACTTGCGTGCTACCTTTCCCACACCTACTGTTGAACCAAGGCAACACCCATTACCGACACGGCTTTTCGTACCAGAATGAGGTGGTATTTCCCAGAGAGTATTTCAGGAACCCCACCCTGTGACCAGACACGGAAAGTCCCATTTCTCCAATGTTAACTGTTAACACTATGGGGATGTTCTATATTAATGTAATGGATTAATTCAAATACGTATCTTGGACTTGGAAGAGGAAGGGAGAATACACATAAATACGAAGTGCATTAAAGTTGTAAGGCCTCCCAATGTTTTTTCTCCGGACTGGAAACAGATAGAAACATGCGGTTTGTTTTAAAATGAGCGGGCACTCTTTGTTAATGCGTGACAGAGATGGCAGCTGCGACAGACAGAGCCTCTAGCGGCAGTCGCGAGAATGAGAACTGTTTTCGATACTTAAAATGGTGACGTTTTCGTTACATGACCAGCGTGTAATCATTCGTGGTGTGACACCAATTGAAATTGATCGAAAGTTGAAGGAGACATGTGGTGATGGAGTCATGGATGTGTCGAAAGTGCATCCACGATGAAAGTGATCCATTGCCATTGCAAAATGATCACTCGTTACTGCAATACTCTTGTTATAAGTCCTACTAGTTATAACTCATACTAGTCTACTGTTCCTACATACAAAAATAGCATAACAGTAAGCCTTAGAAACTCTAGTTTGGCCAAATTTTATAGATTACACAATTTTGTGGAAATTCATCATACAGGGTAAAGAATTATTCATGTGGAAATAGCAGCGTTACTTCTTCACCCTGTAAATTTTATAGATGTTAAACAATAACATGTGTTGCAGGATAAAAAGTACTAGTATATAAAAAATGATAGCCAGACCAACATGTGTTCCTTCCATGACTCTCACTATTATCAATCAGAGTAAAATAAGGTTTATTGTATTCTGGGTTAAAACCAATCATTTCACTCTTCACAAAGTCCTCTGGCAATCTACCACTGCCTTAGGAATTTCTGGAAATTTCAAACAGGGTATCTTAATATATTTATTACGATTATTTGGCAAATATTTAAATGGAGCGATAGATAATGTCACACCCGTTTTTGCTCATGTATGTAATTTAAGTTTCATATCTAGTGAATTTCCAAATCCATTAAAGGAAGTAGTGGTAATACCTTTATTTAAGAAAGGCGATAGATATCAAATACAAAATTACAGGCCAATATATATACTGTCGGTGTTTTCCAAAATTTTGGAAAAATTAGTCAAAAAATTGCCTTTTAAAATTTCTTGATAAAGGAAAGTATTTTAGCAGTAAGCAATACGGATTTAGGGTAGGAAAGGGAACTGAAGATGCATTAGAGAACCATTTGGAGGCTGTGTATAATGCCATTAATTCTAACACACATGCATCTGCATTTTATTTTGATATTAACCCTTTTAGTGTCAGCGGGCCGATCTATCGGCCCTAGGGGTACATGCAAAAAATGCCATGGGCCGATCTATGTAAAGAAATTGATGTTAATAAATTTATATAAATGTATATTTTTTGTTTAAATGTGTAAATTAACAAATATTTAAAATTTATATAAATAAATATTTAAAAGTTATCTATACGTGTATAGGTCTTTCTATGTTCGAAGTGGGTACTCACCTACTGACAATTCAGAAAAACACACACACACTACACGAGAAGAAATTGTAATGTATATTTGTCTAAACCAAAACTGGAGCTGTAAAAAAGATCGTTTGTGTATATGGGGCCAAAAATATTCAATGTTTCACCAAATTGTATTAAAGAGGTGAATGTCTTTTGTAAATTCTTGTCTTTAGTTAAATTGTGGTTATTTTCCCAGGAAGAAGTTGATAGCTTATTTACTACTATTGCATTAAAAAATTGTGTCAAAGCACTGTATGAGGGGAGTTCTATAAGTTCTCGGCCTAACTCATAGATGGTGTGAGGATCGCGAATATTCTGAATTATGTAACTTTTTTTTTGTTTGATTCATTGCATGGAGTGCTGTAAAGTGCAAAGGGTGTCAATTGTGTACAAAATGGAGTAATAGCAGTAATAAAGTACTTCATTTTGAAAGGTTTAACCCCAACGGAAATCAAAAATGAGTTAGATTCTACATTGAAGGAATCATCTCATTCGTTTTCAAAAGTAAAAAAATGGTCAGCGGAATTTAAATGTGGCCGTTCATCCATTGAAGATGATGAGAGGTCAGGATGTCCAAAAACCTCAACCACCGACGAAATTGTGGCAAAAATTCACAATGCCATACTCAATGATTGCATATTGAAGGTAAGTGAGCTAGCCTACATTGAAAAGATTTTGACAGGCTGTGTGCACTACATTTTACATGAAGTTTTGGGTATATCAAAGCTTTCCGTGCGATGGGTGCTGCATTTGTTAACCATCGACCAAAAACGCATTCGAATTAACATTTCTAAAGAGTGTTTATAGTTGTTTAAATGCAATCCCGGTGAGTTTCTTCGACTTTTCATAACAGTAGATGAAACATGGATTCATCATCATATGCCAGAGAGAAAGGAACAGTCCAAACAGTGGGTGGGCCCAGTTGAAAGAGCACCAAAAAAAGCAAAACACCCTATCTGCAGGGAAAGTCATGGCTTCGATATTTTGGGATTCTCATGGAGTCGTACTTGTAGACTTCCTGCAGAAGGGTAAAACTATCACCGGAGAGTACTATGCTTCACTTCTGGACCAACTAAAAGTCGCTATTCAAGTTAAATACCCACATTTTGCAAAGAAGAAAATTCTCTTTCATCATGATAATGATGATACCTTCGCACACGACTTGCATTGTTGCTGCAAAGCTTCATGAACTTTGCTTCGAAGTGCTTCCGCATCCACCATATTCACCTGGTTTGGCACCCAGCGATTACTTCCTGTTCCCAAATATGAAAAAATGACTTGTTGGATGAAAATTCACATCAAATGATGAATTTGAAGCTGAGACAGATGCTTATTTTGCAGGATTGGACAAATCATTTTTTTACTGAGGGTATTAAAAAGCTGGCAGGTTGTTGGTTTAAGTGTATTAATTTGAAAGGAGATTATGTTGAAAGATAAATTTTCTTTTTTTTTTTAAATAGTGTTTTTTATTTGTCAGGCCGAGAACTTTTAGAACTCCCCTCATAATTTAATGAAGGTAGTTTAAAAACAGGAATAACCTTCAAGGCTACCTAAAGCTTTCCAATTGTTGTATTTTATATATGGATATGTATTCATTGTCTGATGAAGCAATAAACTATTACTATTATTATATTTATCTTTTAAGGGTTCCATACTTTCTCCACTGATTCTATCTACCCCTGGTGCCCTGTTTTTCCTCCATGCCATCACTGCTGTGTTGAATTTAGATCATGATATACCTGCACCTCGCTCATCTAAACTTGGGGTGAGATGATAATCTTTTTTTTCCAATAACCGATACCTGATATTTTGTGCCAATAATCCGATATAACTGTACATATATTACATACCTAATGAAGTATTAGACAATGCTATTTAGAGCTAAAAAAATTTCTACACAATAGTTTTAAAGTATTTAAATACATTATCCACATGTTAATGCAAAATATTCAATTTGGAAATACAGTAGAAGATCGATTATTCGGAATTTTAAACAATGAAAGTATCTAAATAGTGGAACGTTTTTCGAGAATTTTCGTGATTTTTATATTTCATGTCATGCCACCACAATGACGCCAACTTAGCCGTTAAAAAAAGCAGATTTATAGCATTATTTTGTTTTGTGTCAACCCCAAGGGTGCCAGTCAATGCACTTCATTCGAAGACGAGTATCTCATTTCTTAGGATTTAATGTGTAGTGATGATGCAACACCGTCAACATAATACATTATTCAACATCCCTATTTCTACCCCAACTTTAACTTCTTCCGAGGGGGATGGAGGTGGCAAGAACTTTATATTGTACACTCAACTTTTTCAGTCATTAGCAGCCTAATAAGATCTAAACAAGAAATATAGTAACTCGGGAAAATATTGGGTCCCTCATTATCTGATTTAGTGATCTACTGTACACACCTGTTTGATAAGAACATCTTGAATGTGAAAATATTATCGCATTCTGCTGCTCCGATACCGATAATGGAATATGGGCCAGTATTTATAACGGAATTAATTATCGGCTCAGTCCTAATCTAAACCCAACATGTTCCCATCTCTCAACGAGCCATCTTGCAGACACTTCAGCCCTATGTACAATTTCTCAACAATTGTACAATTATATATCATTTACTCTTCCATAAACATATTCCCACCTGCACCCCTGATGTCAGCATGTGACTTTCTTTTCTCTGAAGTGCTTTTAAATCAGCATGCTGTTTGGTTGCTCCCCTTCTTCATGCTTTGGTGATTTCTTTTTTCAACCATTATTCCAGTGCCTTCTTAGTGTGACTTGGTTTCCTCATTTCTTCTACAACAGGTATTCATCTTCATTGCTTGGGTTCTCTCATTTCATTCTTTCCCCTAAAAGATGTAATATCCTTGTTTTTATCCATGGATTTCTGGGAGCAGCTCTCTTACTCACAAGTAGTTTGTCTGCTGATTCCAGGTTTGCCTGTTTCAATTTCTTTTGTTGTTGTATTGTTTTAAGGTACATTACAATTTGTTACTAGTGCCTGGTTTCAGGTCCTTTTGTAGCTCACCTAAGCATTGTCAAATGCATGTCTTATTTAACCCCTTTAATAATAATAATTTTTATTCTCAAAGGACCATTCTTACATGTAGGTATAGGATTCGTCAAGATGTAAATTAGAATACATACGTGTGTACATAGAATAGATAATACAAGAGAATAATAAAATACAAGAAATAAAATACAATACACCAGAAATAAAATACAAGAAAATAATAAGA
>WURS02421864.1:0-16744 GCA_011762765.2 Rhinocypha anisoptera
AAACTATTGAATGTTGTCTCCGCTGAGACTCTCAAATTAATATACTTTGCAAAAATAAATTCTCACTTAACCTATGCAGTCACATTCTGGGGTAATGATAGCTACTCCTCAAAAGCATTCTATCTACAGAAAAAAGCAATAAAAGTTATCAGTAGGGTGTCAGCACAAAACCATGGCAAACCTTACTTCCAATTCCTACAAATACTTCCCTTACCCTGTATATATACTACATTGTGCCATTTTTTGTAAAAAACATGCCCACCTATTTTGTGCAAATTCTGACTATCACCAGTATGACACCCGTAACATGATATTCATCAGTTAGAGTGCAGATTGTCATTATACCAGAAGGGTCCTCATTATGCAGCATTAATAATTTATAAAAATTGCCTGCTAAAATAAAGATCATAAGGTCATTTACACTATATAAAAGAGATTTTAAAAGTTACCTACTGCAGAAATATTACTATTCATTGAACGATTTCTTTAAAGATTATACAGTAAATAAGTAGTAATTTTAAAGTAAGTAAGTAACTTTAAAGTAAATACAGACTTATCCTTGATACTTTGTCTAGCTACTTACAATTGTGTTTCCCTAAATTTATATATATATATATATGTATTTTATCTTCTTTTCTATTTGAGATAATACTCTTATTTATTTTGTAACTATGATGATCTATGGACACTAAATTTTACTTTAATGTATATATTTACTTGACGATAACCATGTCTGTATTGACCAAATGTTAGGAAAATGTAATGAATGAATGAATTTGACAGGTCTTTAAACCTTAATGAAAATATTCATAACATAATTATAAAAGCTTATAGGGTATTAGGGTTCATTTATGGTATTACTAAAGATTTTCCAGAGATAAGTTGCTTCAGAGCTCTCTTTTGCTCCCTTGTAAGACTGGAGTATTGCTCCCCAGTGTGGTCACCTTACTATCATATACGTTCCAATCTATTGGAGCAGCAAAGCAAATTTATTCACAGGGTATCATTTATGTATGGCCTCTCATCATTTGATATTAGTTACGATGTTATCAGAACTCAGCTAGAATTAATGCCACTAGTTACCCAAAGGAAATTCAAAGGAAATTGCTATCAAAATGTTTTTATATGGCTTGTTACACAATTAAGTTTACTGCCATGTACTTATTCAAGTCAATTCGAAAAATTAGAATTCTACACAGATGTCAGTATAACAAGAAACACAAAAACATTTCATATGCCTCATTTGTCCAAAAATTTTACTTACCATTGTTTAGACTCACGAAAGCCTAAAACCAAATATTAAAAAAGTTATTTTTTCATTGTTTCAAAATTAAAAAATGCCATAAGCCGTAGTGCACAAATTAATGATATTTCTAAATGATATATATCCTCTACTCCTTGCATTTAATATATTTAAACAACTCTGTATTTAAACATGTAATTGAAATTCATATTATTGTATTTATCTTTTAATGTACTAATACCTTTACTATGGGTAATTACAATTACCTTGGATAGTGAAATTTTCCCCTGTATAATACATAATAATAACAATATAGTGGATCAAACAGTGAATTACAATCGTGCATAATTAAATACATTAGTCAGAATGTGCATCATTGCCTATCTTAATTTAAAGAAGACGGGAAGTATTTTACTAAATTGATGGGCCTTTATGCAAAACATACATATGCCTTTATACAAAATTATATCTATTGATAGGGCTACCAAAAACGCCACAAAAATTCTGTACAGTGGCTAACATAATAAATACCTATTACGATATTAAGAGGATAATGCCGCTATTACCATAGGTCTGCATTGTGGTCATAAGGCCGTTCATCGATCAATTCTGGAGCCATGTAGAGAGGAGTTCCCTTAATTGAGGTAAGCACATGAGTTCCAGTTGTCATGTTACGAGCAAAACCAAAGTCACACAGTTTGACACCACCATCTTCCGAATGAAGGAGAACATTCTGCGGCTTCAGATCCCTGCATTAAATCAATGAAAGCAATAAATACCCTCCAAAAATTTCTGGAATCGAAGGAACAATTTCCTTGATGAATTATTCTCTCAGAGCGAATATAGTACCACACTAACCTGTGAAGAACCCTATGTGAATGTAGATAGTAAAGTGCCGAGACCAAATCACAGGCTATTTCTCTGACTCGATGCTCTGGTAGGTAGCCTTCCTTTCCCAAAATGGTATACAATTCTTTCCCAGCAAACTCAGTCACAACAACTAACTGCCCAATAAATAAATAATTCCACATTAGATGACAGGCACATAGCTATAATTAAAAAGTCTTCTGAATTAATTTTAGTCATATACCTCATTATCTGTTTCAAAAGAATCCAGCATCTGAATTATATTAGGGTGATGCAAATGTCGCTGTATCTCGCATTCCTGCCGTAAACTCCTCAGCTCTTTCTCACTCCGACCATGCTGAGTAAAGAAAGGTATGGGATGATAGTGATTGAAATTAATGTAGATGTATCCAACATAACATCAACGCTAACCATAGTCTTACCTTGCTAATAACTTTAAAGGCTACAATGCGAGAAGTTTTCTTCTCCTCGGCTTTAAAAACTCTCCCAAAAGAACCTTCCCCGACGACTTTAATAACTTTGTATTTTTCCATTGCTTCCACATTACCTTACATATACCATAATTTTCTACAAGTATTGCAATCTTTCTAAACTTGCGACAATTATTTACACTGCCGCTATTACGAGCTCCATTCAGTTGTTTGTGCTCGCTGATGCTCATTTACAAATCCAACTGAACCAATGCGGTATTAGTAACCTGCCGGTACATTCAAAAAAGGTCAAAAGACTACTTCACTTTTAAATCAGATATCAAGATTTCAATTTCAGTGCGTTAAAAACAACCATAATATCCGTCATGAATAAAAATAAATAAACCAACATTTAGAAAGTTGCATTCTTTTTGTCCCCCGACGTTTGGTATATTGAAATCATGTCATTACTTTCAAACCCATACAAAACCTGCTTCCATGACACTTCCCCAACCCGATTTGTCATAGAACAAACTTCACTAGTTCCCTTTTATTAACCTCTTTCTGTAGTCATCCACTTTTTACTCCCCATGATATCCACACTATTGTTCAATTTCATTATCTCAGGACAAGTTTTTACCTTTAAAACAAAACTGTAAGGCAACCAATCCATAACTTCCAAATCAGAAACTTATCCAACAACGCAACTGCATTTCCCCATATGAATTGGCTAGATAGGAAAGAGTTTCAGGACAACAAATACTAACCAAAATAGTGAGGATTCATAGATAATGGTACAGGGACAAGTTCCTGTGCCATTTTTGCATACTATGAAGATTTTATGAATAGATAATCTTTCATCATGGAATAAACTGGTGGTATCCAGAGCTAACAAACCAAGTCCCCAATCCAAAGTAAAGAAGTCTACTCATTCAGTATCATGAGCCCTTTCAGAAAAACAAAAAAGTTTAATTGAAACAAAGATAAAACATGTCAAATGATTATGATACAATTTACAAAGAATTTTCAAGGAAAATACAACCAGTATAGGGTGAATTTTATTTTATTGGAATTAAACAAGAAGATTTACAACAGCACATTGAATAAAAAATGGAAAATTTAATCATTTCTTCTGTGATCCTTTCATTTCTTGTATTGTGATCCATTGTCACTGTTGGAATCATCACAATGATGTCGTCTTCTGCTTTTGTGATGCCTTTTCTCTTTCACTCGTTTCTTTTCACTGTCTGACTTGCTCGCATGTCTCTTTCTTGTCTTATCTCTCTGACCTTCTTCGTCACTTGAAACATGTTCTTTCACATATGCACCACCTTCCCAATATTTTTCACTACCATATTTTTTCAATCTGTAATCAGTCTTATCCTCAACAATATACTTACCACTTGTCTTCTTATAGTCATATTCTTTAAAGTTTCTTCTCTCATTATCTTTATATGATGTGGTCCCATAGTCCCAATATCTTTTACTTCCAGAATCTCTTGAATGGTGGCCTTTAGATCGTGACTCTCTGTATTTTTCAGCGTCATTTCTCCTCCAGCTTTCTGAGTGAGCATCATGCTCCCAGCTTTGATAATTTCTCTTCCGGGAACCATAATCCCAGCACTTCTGTTTTTTCTCAACATCATCAAATGACTTCACACTATCCGAGGGACCACTTCTGGTAGCAAACTCTGGTTTTACATCACAGTCAATGATTTCTCCCTCAGATTGATTATCTGATACTTCAACTTGATCAAGCTCTCCCTCTTCCTTTTTTATCAAATTTTCATCTTGCAACCATTCCATATAAATCTCCATCTGGTTTTCGATGACCTCTCGGATAATCTAAATGGTAATAAAAATTAAAAATCATCAGAAATAAACTGAAATCACAAGATATAATAAAATTTCAAAATTTCTCGAACAAGAAAATACAAGGACATCTGAAGTAACCATCTTCTAAGTGCCATAAAATTTGGATAGCAATAAGTCTGAAAATGCCCCAGTAAAAATATTTAATTAAACCCCAACTACATACAATCAACTCATACTCCAGACTTTCACTTACATATAAGACTAACTTCTAAGTGAAATGCCATTACTGAGTTGATAAGTATCCTGAATGGATGAATGATGTATTATAGATAAGTAAAATCCTACATACCTGGATGAAAAACCTCGAAACTAACTTTTAAGTTAAATCTTTAGCTTAGCATTGGCCTAACCATTAAATGGAGTACATGAGTGAGTGATTACCCCATCATAAATCATCTATGTGCAAAACTTTTTAAGGAATGGAAATGCCAAATATTTCATTTCATGAAACCCATTCATGAGCCACTATACTATGATATTTACACCATGTATGGATGGCACAGACAGGCAAGGATCAAGTCACTCCATTTGCTCAGAAATGTTACCCATGACATACTCCCTGTTTCTTGTTTCCTTCAGGGTAGCTGTTCACCCTTTATTCTGGTCATTATGTATTTAGTTTTCTCAGCAGCACCTACCCCTTGTCACTTATCTACACCCCAAACTGTGTTATTAAATTTAATTGGTTAAGAAAACAAGAAGAGATGAGACAATCTATATTATAAAACAGTAAGTAAGAGAGTAAGATAGAAAACAGTAAGTAAAAGAGTAAGATAGAAAACAGTAAGTAAGAGAGTAGATGTAATAAAATAAACAGTATGCAAATACAAAATTCTCTCCCAATCTTCAATTTTGGTTTCAGCAATAGAGTATACCACCTTTGTTTTCTCAAATTATATATTACTGCAATTTCTGGCTTACAAAACTTAATTTTTTCTCCAAAGATATATTCGACAAATCACCCTGCAGCTCATCTGATGATAGAAGGGTGATTTATTTTTCCCAGTATGCTTGGTCAAAACTATAAAGCTGGGTCTAATAAGCAGAAAAATACAATACATTTTGAACTTCGGGACACTGATATAGTAGAATTTAAAATTTCATTCTTCATATTTTAAAAACAAAATTCACCTATAACTTCAAATCTTCTTCTAAGAAGAAACAAGAGATTTTTTTATCAATCACCATGGCCTTTCCACCACAATAAACACGTTATTTACCCTTGAATGTAGAGTGCTGGAAGTAGTCTTACCCAGTTGATACAACTGAGTTTTGTCATCAGCCCATGGAGAAGTTCCAGAGCCCATCAGCCCATAAATTATGAAGTTCACAGAGAGAAATGAAAAATCTTCTTCAAAGGGTCAATGTTTAGCTCAACAAGTAGGAAATGATATAAGACCACGGATACTCGAACTCATGACTGTCCAAGGTTTTGGAGACAGGGAATTACAAAAGGTGAATGATATATGTTTAACATAAGGGGGAACTGTATAAATGGATTCTAATGGGTAACTGTTGATATAGTCTAATTCTTTATGCTTTTTACAATAACTTTTATGAACAATTAATATTAAGGATTTATCATATTACATAATACTTAGCCATTGGATGTGAAAAGTGATATTTTCGTAAATGCATCAATTTGAAATCATCATTCCCTTAAGTAACATATTGCGAGAATCATTATCTCAATAAGTATCTATTTGGTGGTCTTGGTTCAGTTAAGGGGCCCAGAAGATCAGGCAATGATAAGCAACCTCAGTAATGTTAGTCTAAAAGTAAAGAGGGCTTTGAGAATATTCCTTTATGTAATTACATACCTCAGTGTGACTTTTCCTGTTTATATGGACTTTTTTCCCTTCTTTCCTCCTTTTCGCATCTCTCTCTTCAATTAGTTTTTCCAAAGCCGTCTTGTCCCGCTTTTCCTCTTTTTTATTCTGGAAGCTGTTTAGAAATGAATAAAACAAATTTATTATAATGCCTCAACAATGTATCAATAAATGAAGATGGTGTTTAAAAAGCTTACTTCTTCTCCAAATCTTGTTCCAACAAGGATATGTCTTTCCCCTCACTAGGACTAACAGTGTTTGAAATAACATAGGAATGGATTGCTGACCTTTCATCAGATGTAAATGATGACATAAATCTATCAGAGGTCATAGGTACATCTCTGTCATCCACAGAACCAGGATACCCTATGATGACAATAAAAAAATATATTAGTTATCAGAATGACATGCCACAACTATAACATTTCAAATTCTAACTTCTCAGTCCAAGTGAAAGGATTGACACTGGACAATCAGAAGAATTTCATTAATGACTTGCTTGTCACAAGCCATGAATGAAAGACAGTGCCTGCTGACTATTGAAATAAAGAATTTAAAACATTTTAACAAATGGAGTAAAGTATCAGACTTTGTAGCTTAATAAAATAAATTTTAATGTTTAACCCATCAATTTAATTTTAATGCTCCCTGCTGAAGAAATGTTGAAAGATTTACTTTGCAAAACCTACATAAAATTGAGGAAAGTTCTAATACTCTCCCAGCGTATATGATGATCAAAACTTCTTGGTTTTTCCACCAGATGAGTGTATCCATTACAGCCAATTCCTAAATCAGTCATCATCCACAGGGCTTCAGAATACTGTTATGCCAAAAATTGTTTGTTATTATCACATAACAACAGTCAACAATACTTTCTCATAGAATCGAGCCTCTCCTGATTGGTCTGAGGAACAGCCCTCCTCTTGGCACCTCCTGACTGGCCAAGTGGTCCCCTTGACTTAATGCATTTCCTTAAGAACTCGCCTTCATGTGTAGCTCAACTGAAAACACATAGAGGCCAGTCATATAGTTTTTACATAATAATACCAAACATATTTTGACATAACAACATTCTTAAGTCCTGAAGACGACAACAGAGTCAGGAATCAAAACATTGGCTGTAATGGATACACTCATCTGGTGGAAAACCTGAGGAATATATAAAATTAATATTTTCCATCAATTATATACAAAATACAGATCCTTGTTTTCAAACAGTATCGCTTCTACATCCAAATACAGCAGAAGCATTGTGTTAGTGTACCTAAACAAGTGGAACTCAGAAAAGGAGATAGCAATATACAGAAGGAAATGTGTTGAAATCTTAAGTGATTTGAAACCAAAGGGAAGTTTTACATTGAGGGTAAGATAATGTTCAGCTTAAGGAAAAATCAGGCTCAACATTTATGGAAATGTTGTTAAAATCGATATTCAGTACGTGTGGTATGCTTCTCGGGTTTCCATCCAGGTGAGGGTGTTGATGAGCACTGACGTTTCAACTGCTGTCTGCCATCATCTTCAGGATGTGTCTCATGTATTCAGTATGGTGGATATTCAGTACATTGCACATTGTCTTTCTGACTGTTGAGACACAATGATGAACAAACACTGAGCTCAAACAGCTTACATTTCAAACTCTTTTTTTTTGAAAAGGAATGTCATATTGCTCCAATATCCCTACACTTTGCTTCTGCTGCTTATAAGCATCACCTAAACGAAGTGCACTCACAAATAAATTCGCTAAAAACATCTGACAGAGACATCATTCCCTGAGTGGAGCTTACCAACATGGCTTTAATCATTACGTGTGAATTTTTTAGATGATATGAAATGAAGGAACATCTTGGAATGTTGATTAATGCTTTTAGGTTCCATTACATGATTGTACTTCACAGTTCTTCAAGTTGTACACAAAAATCATGTTCCTTAATCTAAAACTATTATCTCAACACCCTAAATCATCTTCATTTGTGAACCAATTAATTTTAACGTTTGCTTAATTTGTGGGACATTCATAACCTAAATGTTAAGTCTAAACAAAGGATACATGACGTGTGCTTCCTTTGCCTCCATGAACCAGCAACCGCATTCATAACTTCTCCTATGCATTTTTCAAGGATGTGCACAGATGACAAGCAAATTGAAGGAGTTTCATGAGCATGATAATTAATTCAGCTTTGGTATGCCAAATGTTACAGCATTTTAAAAATATAATTTTAAAAACTGTTTTCCTTGTGAAACATTAATTTTACATGTAACACCATAATTACAACAAACATAAACTTAAATTTTCAAAGGATATAACAAGCAAACTCCAGAACTATCAAGATATGGCCAAACGATTTACTCACAGGAGAGAAACTGAAAATCAAAAGAACCACATAACTGGATGATTTTCCAGTTTAATCATTCACGTAAACATCATTCTAGAATAGTGTAAATGGACATGAAAAATATCTCCAACAATACATACCTCTAAGCATTATTGGATTCTTTTCCCTGGCTTGCCACAATATAGATGCTTGTAGAGTCTTGTCCACTGTACAAAGTTGAAAAAAAACTTTTTAACCATTTTTGTGAGATGTGAGATTTCTCAAGTCATAAAATAAAGATTTGACCTTTCTATATACATATATGTTATTTTTTGTTCAATTATCTCTAATTGAACATTATGTTCTGTACCTGGAGCACTTACAGTATTGCATGCTCACTGTACCAATATTTTAGTGTTTACTTTGTCAATTGACTGCACAGTTTTAAGATTAAATAGCCATATTTTCTAAACAAGTGGTGTAATCGTGATTCCCTTCCATCTCCATGCTGATAAATCAAATATAATTGATAATGTCAACAAAAATAAACCCCAACATTAAAATCAACGATAAACCGATCCCATGACATACTAGAGCTTGTCCCCTAGGAGTTACTGCAGACTGTCAAGAATCTTGGAAATGACCAAATTAAAAAACTTCACATTAAGATGATCAGTGCATGTTTTCTTAATAGGTATATTCATTATACTCTCAACGTTAGGTAATATCTGCTGTCAATCGATTATGGTTAGCTAAGTTAATTTCTTTAACTTAAAATTATCCTTAAGTTAATTTCAGCATTCCCTTTTGGGGCTCCTCTCCCAATGCTGAATTAGCATTAAAATACAAAAGAGGATCTTAAGAATTACATGTAGCAATCAATGCACCATTAAAAAAATTTCTCCTCCCTTGTGTTTATGATTACGTGTTGTCGTGTTATGCATCTTTGAAATTACTCAACAAATGCATTAAATTGATTCATTTGTTGAATAATCATTAACACAATCAAAGAATTTATTCTGCTTTCCATCAAATATATGTGAGAACTAGACATTTTGCCCTTGACCTAAGCATAAAGGCATATTGATATTAAATAAGATTTCATGGAAATTTAAATTTGAAAGGTATTTAAATGTATACTAAGACTCCTTGCAACTTTCTGACGATTCCGACATTTTTACTGTCACATCGCCGAGAAAGTAAATATATTATTTTTATTTTCTCAAAATATCACCTTTTACCATTGTGTTGCCTCTTACCTTTTAACACATTTGGAGCATTTAAATCAACTGCCGAGGGTGGGAAGGGGATGTCCTCCGGGTGGTAGCCTTGTTGGCTCAATTTGCAACGCTCGACGTGACTTTGAAGAATTGTTTTCGGCACAATGTGGCCAGCATCAAATGGACAGCAGACCATTTCCTACGTAAGGTATAACATATAGTGACTGTGTAATAAACAGAGTATAATTAGAGAAACTACCATTCTCACTTTTTTATGATCCAAACTACTGATATCCCACTGAAGCTCTTTAGTGATGTTAACTATCTTCTTCCGAGCATCAGTGATAAAATCACGCAAATTTTTCAGTTGGTTTCGTCTTTTTTCAACGTCAATACTCATTTTTCCAGATACACGAAGAAAAATATGTCATTCCACATACAATATTAACTCTGGATCTAAAATACTCTTCAGCCTGTAGATTATTTTTCACATATTACACATTAATTAACACAAGAACCAACACACCTTTCTCTTCCGTCTCAAAGGTTTTTGAACATGTCTGAAAACCTGAAAACAAAATAATCCGTTCGCTGAGGCCATCTGTAGCAAGATAACTCAACTACAAAGGCATCCTGATCAGAACACCCATCTAACGACAAAAGTAAAAACTACGATATTATGGATGTGACTCCCGCCAAAAGTGCAAAAATTACTTTGTTTATTAGACCATATATATATTTTTAAACGACTACTATAGTGTTGGATATGGATATTTTGCTTATTCTAAAGGAAATAGATTTTAGCTTTACATATGTACATCAATTACACCATGAGTTCCTTCATTAAATTATATTTCAAACTATATTCTATAATATATGTTTAATCAAGAATTAATATTTATAAAAGTTTAGTTTAAAACAAAAAATAAAAGGGTCACTGAAAAGATGTGTTACTAACCACAATCAAGAGTTTTTATTGGAAATATAGAACGAAGTTATTACCAAAATTGCTATAGAGGTTTGTTAACATGTGGCCGGTCGTAATTCTGAGTCGCAAAGGAAAGCGTGTTCTGAAGGATGAGGGGGAACACGCGTCAGTCCGCGCCAGTCTGCGTCAATCCTTCGGTCACACAACACCGTGCAGGCTGCGGAGAAAATCATCCCTCCCATTGGTAAACTATTTGTGTGCTCTCGAAGTTTTCGTGTGAGTAATAATTTTCAGAGGTGCTAGAAGATTTAAAAAAATCCAGCTGTGACCAAATGTGCCTTTTCGACAATTTCATACTTCAAGATTTATTTTGAAATACCTATTTGGATACCTGACATTGGAAAGATTCTTCTACAGCTAGACCCAGTTATCGGTAAGTGTTTCAATTGTAATCAAGTTAAGATTTTTTACTCTAACCTCTTAATTTTGAAGAAAATGGGAGTAGCTATTCCCTTACGGAAAATAAAAGTTCGCAGTTTTATTATTTTGAAACAAATTATAATATATGAGTAATTTCGTAAAACTATTCATACCGCCACTTGACTGTTGCGTTCCCGTTGGTAATCTCAATTTTAATGTCATGCGGAGTTAGTCATAATTGGTGTAAAATATCCGGCTATATTGTTCACTTCTGTTTTCACGTGAACTCACGGACTTAAAGACAGTCGCCAAAACCATTAAAAACTAGTTAGTTATTCTTCTAATTATATGTTTTATTTTTACTGTAGTACAGTCATGTCAAAAAGGGATTGGCACCAAGAGAAGAGCTAGATTTACTACTTTTAGGCTGGGTCATCATTTCAACTACCCGTAAAATCTTCCCCGTCAATAGCACCAATAATCGTTGTTTTTAGCGTTTGAATGTCAGAAGCTTACTCAGAGAATAAGTATAAACAATTTAGCTACAACTACAACCATAAACTTTGTTCACGAAGGACACATGGTCATTCGAATAAATAATAAGTAATAGTAGTAATAAATAAATAAAGAGTAAATTCCCCTTCTCTTCTGTGAATATAGTTATTTCCATGGAATACTTAAAAATTTTAACATAAGTAGGTAAGAAGCTGTTTTTTTTCTTAAAAATAATATAGTCTGGTGCCCCTCTGTAAATTTCCGTAAAGGAACGGTTTAAAATCTTGCAAGATATTTCTATTAAGGAGCGTAATAAATTTATAAGGGCAGTTCCTATTGATACCCGGAGTGCGAGCACATCAATGGATACAGTCATTTATAAATCATACAATAAATTATATATGGTAAATAAATCATATATTTGCGCAAAGATCACATCACAGTCAAGTCATAAGGTCGTAAAGTAACCCTTTTTCCCGCAAAAAAATCAATAAATTTGAAACCTAATAACTCACATAGAGTGCATACTCGTAGAATAAAAAAAGATATGCCATTGGGGACTTATTTTGTCCGCACATTCGGGGACTTATTTTGTCCTCACATTTGAAAAATAATAGCCCTTATATAACGCCATGCCACCGATATGCAAATATGTTTAACAGAAGTAACGTTACACCATAAATAACGTACGGGCACAAGCATTATAAGAGGTATCATTGCAGATAAACGGAAACTTCCACCATACGATATCACGCCAGAAAATATTACTCTTGCCATTGCAGACCTATTCTCTTCGCGCTTCATTGCAAATTTATTCTCTTCGCTGCTGCATTTAAATATTCAATAAAAATGTAATAAATCTATATCATCAATGACTGTCATCATCGGTTCAAATTCATTTTCCTCCGTCTTTCCATAATTGTAGTCCAAATTTTCTCTTTTCGCAAGGATTTTCGAGGAGCATCTTCATTACTTTTTCGGTCTCTTCATTTAATTATCAACTTTCTTATGCAGTACCATTAAAATAAATAAAAATATATTTGTAATTGTTATTATTATTTATACGGATATGACTTGTTTACCCATCTTTCATCTGGGACACTGCTCTTACATGAAAAATTAAGGCAAATATCGGCCAGGAGTCCCAGAGTGCGTCTTATTTGACCCCTAATAAAACTTGCTCCAATCATAAATGTATTTTAAAAAGTGTATTGCATTTGAATTGTTACGGCATACAATTAGGTACTCCATATATCTATCAAATCTATCATATATCTATCGATCTATCAAATCACGCCCATAATCTTGTAACCTTGAAGAATGCATAGATTTTTTCTTATCGAAGAAGGAAGTGGAGGACCGAAGAAACAGCTGGATCCATTGATGGAACTCCTCTGCCGCCGTCTGGCCCGAAAGTACACAACTGACAAGAAGTGTCTACTCTTTTGGCCGCCCGAATTTACTGTTACTATAATTAAAATGTTTTGTTGGCGCATAAATGGAGGTGGTCGAGGAAAATTAGCTCTGTACAGGGGAATTTTATCGAAGACATTTAGTATTTTATCAGAGAAGAGGTAGACTGATAGACGAACGACCGAGGAAATAAAAAATTAAACGAAGGAATTACTTATTACTGAGAGGTAGAAGAGATGTTGAAGGCTGTCACTCCTTAGAAAATATAGAGAAAGGAGGGAAGAGAGAGATCGGAAAGAAGCATTTTTGATAATTTTGACGGGGAAAAATTGAACTTTTAAGAGGAAAACTTTAATGGAAATTTTTATAATCTCATTTTACATATATAGTCCATATTTGTCCAATATTCTGATTATAAGAACCGTAGATAAGCCTTAACACCGTAAGCAATCACTCATTTCTAATGAGAATAAAAACAGCACTTTTCCACAGTATAGTGCTGTTTTTATTCTCATTATGAATCTCTTTCACCACATCACGCCTGATTCGGTGAATATCACTCATTTCTAGTAACCCACAATGGTTAGGAAATGGACAGTCAGGAAATATGGAGATTCAGAATTAAACAGTGATCAATAATTCTATATGTGTTTCAAAACAATATCACCAATTAAATATATTTACCGTGGTAATTAGGTTAATTTCCTTCTTCGTCAGGTGATGAAGAAGGAGATATTAAAGGCAACATCAAGATTTTTCGGAGACCACTTATTATAATGATAATTATCTCCACCAGTAGTAATGTGATGATACCTACTCTTATAATCGGTCAAGCACATTGGATTTCCCTTGCTTTGAGATAACTACCAGTGGACCAATTCTTTAGGGCTGAGTCATTAGTAACTTGAGCGGAGAAAAAAGATTTCCTTTTGTACAATTACTCCTGGGTACTCACAAGACAATTTAGGATGTATATATTGGTTGAGACGTAAATATTGCATACTTTTGGTTCAAGATGATCTTAATTTTACTTCTTATTTTCTAGTGTGAATTTATAAATTATAGTTAATAAGGCTTCCCATACAGCCAAGCCAACGTACTAGGTATAGAAAAATAAATATGTTAAATACGATGTATCTCTTACGAGGAAAACTTTAATGGGAATTTTTATCTCGCTTTTACACATATAGTCCATATTTGTCCAGTAGTCGGATAATGTTTGAGATCCGTAGATAAGTATTAACACGGTGAGCAAACAATCATTTCTGGTTACCCACAATGGTTACGACTATAAGGAAATATGTAGAATCAGAATAAACAGTGAACTGTGAAATGTGAATCAGAATAAACAATGGAAAATAACAGTGAACAATAATTCTATACGTCATTCAAAACAATATCTCTAGTAAAATCTATTTACCGTGGCAATTAAGCTATGAAAAATGTAGGTTAAAAATACATCTATTCAAAGTGATACTTTGAGCCTGGCAGCTGTCAAAAACTAAAAATTATAAATAATAATAAAAAACTAAAATGTATAAATAATATGTATTCATACGGTTTGTTTATTACATGACTGAAGATAAATTTAATTTCGGGTAAAATTTTCATTCAATATTCTGCTCCTGGAACATAGACATCAGTTGTTGATTAAAACTGGAAGATGCAATTAGTAAGGTGAAATGATTTTGTTACTTGGGTATGAAGATCACTGGTGATGGATGAAGCAAGAAGGAGATAATAAGCAGAGTAATCCAAGTGAGGAAGGCATTCGAATAGTAGAAACTTGCTGCAAATAATATTAGCTTGAAAAGAAGAAAGAGGTTCATTAGGGCATACATACATCCTTTTATACGGGAGTGTTATATGGGCAATAACAACCAGAGAGAAAAGAAGATTGGAAGCAATCAAAGTTTGTAGCCAAAGAAGAAAGTTGAAAATAAAAATAAATAGACCGTATATCTGGAGAAACAGCAAAAGGAGAAGCTTACGATCTGCACTTACGAGAGGAAGAGGTAAACTAGGAATCATCTGAAGCATGACTGTACGTTTAGTAACGATGATGGGAGCGAAATACCAAAGAGGGACGTCGGTGGCGTATGAGAAACAGGTGATAGAGAGAGTTAAAAAATATGAAGTTATGAAGAGATTTGCAGATAAGAGGAATGCCTAGAGAGTTGCTACAAACCTTATCTTTGGATCGATAACCCTAGACAGTAAGTCCCCCCTCCGTCGGATTTAATATTCTACTTCTTGCATTTAGCATTCTACTTTACTTTAATATATTATTTTGACTGATTTTGCCATGAGCAACTCTTTGTCAAATTCCCTGAGGAGGCCATAACTCTGTGGAATTTAACAATAAAACATATTAACTTGAACTCTTTGTATATTTCCGCAAATTAAAAAGAGCAGGACCAGTTTCGAAGACAAAAAAACTATATTACTGACCAGATGAAGACGATTATCTTCGATACCGGTCCAGTTCTCTTCAATTTGTTGAAATATACAAAGTATTTAAGTTAATTTTGTATTAATTCTCTGTCATATAAATCATCATATACTATATAAAAAATCATCAAATAAGTATTAAAATCTCAACATCGCTATATTTTTCCATAAACATATTTGTAGAACTAGTAATTCCAAAATTCTCCAGATCAAACGTAACCCCTACTCTTCCTTAATTTGGTTAATGAGTATTCACTAGTTTCAAATTGTCAAATATATGGAAAATTAATTGTATACTTTGTTAACTATAACCAACTGGCTAAACTGAGTAATAATTTTTCTCTGCTTTCATATTCACTTAATAAAAAATGCCTTCAATCAAAACCTTCAACATCCCACCGTTTCCCAGTATCTGATCTATTCCAGGCTTTCTACTTTCAAATTTCCCCAAACTTATATCTCCCTAATGCAAATTTACACATCCTTGTCCGTCTACATACATTTACAGCCAATATTCTCCATTTTTAATACCCAAGTCTGGACGTATTTCAATCTACTTAAACTATCGTCCCTCAACGACCAGGTTTAGGAGCTATAAAATTCATCGCTCTATTTCCAAGGCCTCACTGATTTATTTCTTCTTTAATTATACCGGTCGTCATTTACTTCTTAAATATTTCATCGCTTTCTTAAGTAAGTATTTTTCTACTTGACGTCACAATTTTCCCAGTAGATGCTCATTATATTCCTGACATATTGTCCATATATATATGGTTAATCTAATCTATTATAATTTTTATGAATCCACTCCAATGCTAAATTTAATCTTATTATTTCTCGAAAGCCATATACTTTTTCTTATGGGTTTTCCACATTCCATGAGTGTAGCATTGATCCTCTCAATCCCTCTCAAAAATCTCAAACCCTTGGATGATGGGATAGTTATAGCGTTGTAAAATTCTAGTTTCCAGGGTGCCTTCATACTTACTTCCATTTAATACAAAGCCTCTCAAAACTTAGTCACATATAAGAATGCAGTCGGACATCAAGGAGCAACCGTCTCTCCGCATGACTATCGCTTCTTAAGCCTGTTCTACAAACTTTTACCTTCCTTTGGTCCTCCAGTTTCCAGTAGTATGCACTAACGCTTCAATAAACTTCGTCCCAATAATAATAACGTAAAATAACTTTTACAAATCCACTGGATGGTCAAAAATATAAAAATTACGCACAATCCGGATCTCAATGCTCTGGCTTCAGGTGCATCAATGACATTGATGC
>WURS02421875.1:0-16740 GCA_011762765.2 Rhinocypha anisoptera
ATATGACAAAGTGAAGGGAAAGATGATGACGAAATTAGTTAGAGACATTCTCGTACATGTATATTTTCAATATAATATGATTATATGTATATATATATATATATATATATATATATATAGACGTTCATGTGTATATATATATAAATATATATATTTATATACAAACACACCCACACAATTATACGCATTCACAGTGATAGAAACACTTAATAAAGAAAGACTCATGAGAAATATTTATTTATTGTGTGACTCTTTCTTTATTAAGTGTTTCTATCTGTGTATAAGTGTGTGGGTGTGTTCGTGTTTCCTGCACGTCTGAGTTTTCCTGAAGTATATATATATATATAATTATTATTATTATTTGTTTAATTTCGAGTCATAGGGCGTCGATTTGAATATATATATATATATACACACACATAACCAATTTATTATATTTGCTTCAAAGACACTAGCGCCAATATCCCCTCAATGCAGTGATTGTCCTGACGATGCGCAATATGGCCCTCTACCGTAGGAATACCAATTCACTAGGAGTTGGACACTAACCAGCTAGGTAGATTTAAGGTTCTGTGGAGAGGCGAAATGTTGTACTAATTTTGTGGAATAATAATTCCAAATATTTTTACTTCAGAATTATCAATTTCATACTCCTTGTAAACATCAGTACTTTGAAATCTTTAATTCCTTTTTGGAAATGTGCCCTGATGAAAAATTGTTTTTTCATCGGTATATAGGGTCATTTGTCCTGGTTTTTTGTGTGACCCCGCTATAATATATAAACTAATATCCTGGGTAATATTTTGACCTTTCAAGATAATCAGCAAACAAAATACCCTTTTGGTCCCAAAACACCGACGTCGTGAATTTCCGGAATGATTGAAACAAATTGCCATGATTTTTTTACTTTAGATACCCTTCTATCCTATGCTAAGACTGAAGTTTATTTTATAGTGAGTATGCTGAATCTAATACTTGTAAATGTAAATAACTACTAAAAAACAGCTTTGTTCATCAAAGGATAAACTCTAATTAATTTTAAAATTTTCACATGAATACGTTTATAAAATGATGTGAGCAAGCGAGGTATCAATATTGGGATAAACTTTGTAATATTTCAATTTTTCACTCACTTTTTATATTAAAAATTTTGTTTTGAAATATTTAAAATAACTATTTCTACCGGTAATACGTCAAAATATTATGCCCTTTATTACACGAATTTTATCCATTGAAAATAATTATTGTTAAATTAATATGTTTAATACTTAAATATTTTAAAAGCAAGCGACAAATTTGGAGATTTGAATTTTAAAAATTTGAAAAGAGTAATTTTGGTCAAATATGTTTTAAACCGTGAACTGAGTTACAAATTCATCCACCGCATAAATTTGGTCATATAATAAGTTGGGCCCATCTTGATGACAAACCTATACGATATCGGCTAGAATATCGCAACGAAACATGTTCAAAACTAATATTGTAACGAAATATTTTCACAAAGAATAGAGTATCAATAATTTTTTGTTTGAGTAAAGTCAAAGCAACAGATTGGCCATAGGTTTCTTAACAGATCAGGCTTTAATAACGAGGTTTTAATAATTTTTAGTTACATAATGACGTCATACTACTGATTGTAATATTAATGAAAATAATTAAATAACTAACTTTATGATTTTTTAAACATTTCTTTAAAAATTATGGTTCGGAATGAAAGATCAAATTGTAAAAACTGTAATACAGATGTGTAACAGATAATGTATTTAATGCCAAAATGCGTGAAAATAGTTCACCAAAATCGGTTTTCAAATTCATCACATTGAATATTAATACTAAGGGTGAACATTTCACTTGCTTCAATCGGAGTGTTACAACTCTTGGAATAGTTTTGTAATGATATTAAGTTTTATCGAAATCCTGTTGTATAAATATTTAATTGCAGCTACCTTTTACTTTTAAAAATTCTTGAGACTATTTTATAGTATTTTTTCATAGTTATCTTAGTCTCCGAGAGTGCATTCAGTCACACGAGAGTGCATTCATCAATGCATTCAGTCACAATTGATCAATGCATGCACAAGGGTGTTTACGGACGGGGCCTAATAGGAAAAGTCAAAATTATTTCTCTACCACCCGCCAGATATAATTCTCGATATATTTGTGTATTCCGTTGTTCTTACTGAGATATTCATTGCCAAATATGACAGCTCTTAGCATTGGTTTCACTACAGTACACCATGTAAAAAAGTCAATTCCAAACCTTTTGCCGAAAATAGTGTTTAAGCAAGGAATACATTTCACAGCCAAAGCTAATTACAAACGGTTGTCTGGCACAGTACCAAGGAAGACTGCAATTAACGACCTCGTAAAGAAAAACACCCTTTCACCTCGTTTGCAGTTCCACAACTGCTATATTTGCCAAATATCTTCCTTCTCAAATTGCGAGAAATTTATTTATGACCAGGACAAATTGTCAGTAATGAATAGTAGAGTACGCCAAAAACATTCCTTCAGTCTGAATGAATTAGGAGAACGGACTTCTAACTATTTCAATAAGGGGTTTATTAGCAAAAAATAAGATAGAGAACTCATATGAATGTAAAATTCAACTTCAGTAACAAAAACTTAGTTAAATTTCGAGCTTAACTTCTCTTTTCGAAATGTGCTGTATACATACTCGTAATGCATATAATATTCCATAATATCCTCCAATATTGTACATTATATGAATTAAAACTTTTTACATCGAAGTAAATGAAGAATTACAATATACAGATCTTCAACAATTTATCATATTAAAAATACATAACGGAAATTCTAAGGGAATGCGAACAGAAATAAATTAATATGTTTGCGATTGCGGGACACAACAATGTGTCTCGGCAATTCAGCTATACATTAGAAGGAAATAAAAATTAAACTAGCATTTGCAAAGACATAAATTTCGTTCTAAACAGATATTATACATATTTATATTAATATGTTAGCTAAAAATGGTAACAGATTTGAATACACTCCTGAGAATTCGCAGACAAAAACCATTAAAAAATTATATTACTTTTTTTTTCTTTTGCATAAAGGTAAAATTCCTATTTCTCTATAATGATAGCAAATTGAAATTGATAATGATTAAATGAAATAAATATATTTATAAAAGATAAATAAAAAGTATGAAGTTTACAGTTGTACGACCAGGATACTTCCACAACATGGTAAGAATACAGACAGATACTATAAATATTTGATAATGAACTTCGAACTTGCTGCCCTAATTATTGTGGCTAATTATAATCTTATAAACTTTCTCCAATAAAGTTTCTTTAGTTAATGACATTGGGTTTTTTGATACGAAAGATATGAGCTGACAAATGTAGTATCGTTAAATGTATTTATAATTTGTGGTAAATGAATTCATCCTTTCCTTAAGCCTGCACGATATGCCAACACTCCTTTCGATGATCGGCAAAATTTAATTTGTTATTATCCATAAAGATTCCTCACAGTCATGCAGAGACGGAGACCTCTTTGTAAACCTATAGAATTCGAAACTCATGGCTACTGTTTTTGTGTGGCCTCGGTGAAGGCGGAGGAACGCCCACGCCTGCCAACCTGGTGGTCCCCGGGTTCGAATTCCGACTAGTTGCATTTTTCATTCTCCACCTAGGGGTGGATGTGTGTGTTTCGTCCTTGTCAAATGTTATGCTGTGCCACCGTAATTGGCCTAGTGCTGTGTGTGTGTGTGCGGGGGGTGGTGAGGGGGGAGGGGGGGAAATGAAAAAAAAATACTATGACATGAGAACACCTTGGACACGGTGATCAGGACATATTCCATTGATCCCAATAAGGCATTGTGCTTGGATGTACTATATAGAAAATGAAAAATACTAAAGATGGAAATATTTTATATTAATTAAAGACATTTATAGCATTGATTAATGAATGCGATATGACAACGTTATTGTCGTTGGAAGAATAATTTACTACGCTTATTGTTGCGACGCAGTCCACCCTTGGAGATAATACTTTGATAATATCCCAAAAAATAATGTGGACTTCAACTACCTTTTGCAATGTAGGTGTGACAAAACATACAATTTCCTTTGAGTTAATTCATTTAAATATTCATATATCATACGCCTATTTACCTCATTTAATACACCTATTCCTTTAGAAATAAAATGCCGGTAAAATAATTTTGTGACATTAAGAAAGCTAAATGGTAAAAATGATCCTGTTTCATAGTGTGGCAATTAAAGACTGATGGACTACACAAGAAAGTATCGTGCATAGTCCCACTATAAATCCCTGTTCCTGAGTGAATATTTCTTACTCGACCTCTTTATATCTAAATTCCCTATTTCTTTCCTGGTTCTGCCTTGCTTACTCTTCATTTTTTCTTCTACAATAAGTTTCAATAATTATTACACAAGAGTACGATTTCTATACTACTAACTACATTATACCAATAAAATAAATACGATCATAAAATTATATACCAGCTTCTCATAAATTTCAGTAATTTAAATATTTTGTTAAAGAAAAAACCATAGAGCCCTTATAATGACGAGGCACTGTTAGAAAAGCATTCTTTTGTTATTTCAGTGTATAAGTTTCTCAGTTTTAGTAATCAGATTGTAAAAAGTATCTATTTAAAATTGTATTTTATTTTCGTACTATTAGAGATGAAAATCAATAGGATCACAAGCGCGAAGAATAGTGTAGCTACTTAGGATAAGTAGTTTATATATATATATATATATAAACTCAGTTCTCTCAGATTGATAAAGGGGCAAGGAGCCTCGAAATATTTCGGAAATGTAAGTCTATCTTTTTATTGTTTCTGTGTGTGAAAGTCTATAAGTGTGTGCGTGTGTTCGTTATATATATATATATATATATGATAAATATAATCAACTGAACATCCACAAATCATTGCTATTCTTCAGTTTAATCCTCAAAGGAATTATAAACCCCATATTTTAACCAGTCATCTGGGTGTGACATCAGATATATACACCATTGACATCTCTGTTGGCACTTAAATTTTGAAATCTATTGACTACAACCTTGACATGGTGCTTTATCCTTCCAATGGCCCATGGAGGTGCAGTGGCTGGAGCAATGATTATTGATCCAAGCCAGATAGATGGAAGGGTAAGAGCCAGACAAAGGTAGTCCATGCAGCGTCTGCTCCTCATTGAGGTGTCTAATCCCCAGTGGAGTGGCCGTAAAGTGATGATGACACATTACAAATACTATTGAAGAAGGTATTATAAAGTCACCTCAATTATATAGTTCCCAGAGTCATGATGGGCCAAATAGTAGAACTGGTAACTTGGGGTTAGGTTATTTTAATCTGGTGCTTGTCAAAAGCCTACCATAACGAGAAGACTACCCTTCATCATCATTGCACTCTGAAGTAGCACCTTCAACTTTTCTGTCACTAACCTGGCAATGATTCCCCTACCCCCTTAAAATCTCATCATCTCCCCCTATAACACAAGAAAGGAAAAAATTAATAGAAATACCAAAACAAAATTGGCCCTGTAAAATGGGTTCTAATGTCTGGGTCTTTATTAAAGTGGACAGGTACAACCATCACCTCTGTATGTTGTTGGAAAATTGTAGAAGTTATCCTGAAAAGGTACATTGATTGTCTTCAAAATAGTAATAGAGTAAAATATATATGGAATTACAATAATAAATCCTAACATGTAATATTGGAGCAAAATTTTTTTGACATTTTTCAAGTGCTATTTTATTAACTTTAGCCTTATTTATGTTATTACATAATGGGAATGCAATTAGTGGTGTGTACTAGCTGAATCTATATTATGAACAGTTATTACCGATGGTAATAACTGGATAAGTAACTTTAGTAAGTGACTGCAGACTGTGTAGCCATTTGGCTCACTTTTAAAATAATAATATTTATTGATCATTGAATGGTTAAAACCACAATATACCCTCAGCATTAAATACATATTAAGTGGTACAAGTTGTAATAAAAAATCCAGTTCACTCATGTTACTTACATTCCAGAAACTCTTGGACCCATTAAAATGGTTTAGACACTAACCACTTGCATATTTTTGTTTTAAACAAAGCATTACTTTGTGCTCTTGCTATCACAGGTAGTTTATTAAAAATGTTTATCCCCATGCACTTGTGTGCTTGCTGTATTTTGAACAGCATGTTGTATTCTGTATTTAATTTCATTTTACTCTTAGTATTATAGGCATGCAAATCAGTTGTTGAGTAAGTTTATCTAGGTTATCTCTTACATCTAACAGATTTACATAAATATACTGACCTATATGGAAAATACTGGCCATACCTGATCTATATGGAAAATACTGGTGGAAATATACTGATCGTATGGTCATAAACCACTGGTTACAAAAAGTGGTTTACAATGCTCTAAATGTTACATAGATCACAATTCTTACTGCCTTCTTTTGAAGTAGGAAGGCATATTTTACCTCGCTTGCATTTCCCCAAAGTTTTAGGCCATACAAAATGTGGGAATGAAAAAATGCGAAGTAGGTATTGCAAAGAGATTCACCTGAAATTAAAGTTTTGAGTTTTCTCAATAGATAAAGTGCTCTGGATAATTTGTGACAGACATCAGTGTGTTCAGCCCATTTCATATGTTTGTCAATGGCCAAGCGTAATAATTTCACAGGGTCATCTTCACTAACCGTCGATAGGCTACATGTTAAATATTTTGTCTTGTCCTGATTTAGGAGTAACTTGTTAGCAGAACCATTCATTTGATAGATTAACTGTATACTCATTTTTTTCATTAATTAGTTTGGTGTCATTTTCATGAAGGTGGCATCATCTGCAAATAGGACTGTGTGGGAATTCATATTGATTGGCAAGGAAAGACCCCACCTGTAGTACAAGAGTAGAAACTAGCCTTTATAACCACTTCCTCTAGGATATGAAATTAATTATAATCAATCCTACTACACAGTAAAACTGGATGATTCTTGATCAATACTTATCAATCTTGGGATTACCATGAACTTCTCTAGTATATTTATTTTCAAACATGTGTAAAGATATAAACACTAACACCTAAAGCCAAGAGAAAATGTAATGCTGTGTTTTTAGTACATATGAAAAGTGAATCATATAATAAAACAAGTTTTCTTCTACCTGTCTTATGTTATATTTCATTCAACATAAGAACTCTTTGATTCGTAGGCATGCCATTGTTTTTAGTCTCTATTGCTGTTACTTTCTCATTAGTATTTGAAACTTTTTGGAACCAAATTAAATCACCTACTTATGAATCAAAGTTATGGTGTTCATAATTTACAATTAATGAAAATTCCATATGTTAGTCATTTAAAAATATTTAATAAGCATTTTGCTCATGTCGGTTAGCAGTGAGTGGGATACATATGGCTGCAGGTACTTTCTTACATCACTGAGGTATCAATGGACAAAAATATTATCCTACTAGATTGAATTTTTTTATGACTACTAATTAATCTGTACACAATATTGTGCCATAACAAGTGTCATTAATATGTTATTCATTCAATAAATTGATAATTAAAAACTTGGTGAAACTTAATTTAGTAATTGTGGAATTTCTGAAACGCTTTTAATAAATCATTACTTTTGGAAGGCCACAATATGGTGTCGCGATTAATTGCACTTTATTTATTATTTAAAAAGAGTAATTCCTATTCAAAATCAAATACTTCCTGCATGCCATCATTAATTTTTTTATCATCACTTCATCTTAAAATTCCTTTTCTTTTCCTTTTGTTTGTTTAACAACCTATCTTTCTTCACAGTCTGCAATACATTACATTATTTTCACACTGGTATCTTAAAAGCCATCTGCCTGTGCCCATTATCCTTAAATTCCATGTTAGCGATCCCCACATCTTTGTGAATGCATTTTTCACTGAAAAATAATTCTCCTAATACCCTAATTTCGCATTATTCTTCAATTTTTTTCTTCCAGAATATTGTCCAAATAGTTTCACTCTTCTGCTCTATGAGATTCAGTTTTGTCTTCCCCTTTTGATATAATCATATTAATTCCATTTTATTGTGATAAATTTTCTTCCATGTTAGTCTCTCACTGGTTCTGTAATGCATTCACTGCCAGATGTCAACCTTTGTCTGATTAAGTAAAATTTATGCGTAATTTTTTTTCATAGAGCTTCCTACCAATTTTATGCCTACCTCCAGCCCTTTCTTAACTGTATAAATTGAATGAAGTCACCTACCTTCCAGTCAACTATATTCTTTTGTACTTTCCATTAACTTCTATTTTGCTTCTTCATTGACTTGACTTCTTTCTTTAATTTATTGAGAGAGTCCATGAAACAAGCAAATACATCATACCTTTATTAATAATTCTTTATATTAGTGTCCTCTCTACTGTTACAATATTGAAATGCATTCTATTTGACCTTCAGAAATCCATAATAAACTTCACGTAAACTCTTACCTCGTTTTTCAATCATGTTTTTGGTTCTTCCCAAATTCTAGTTGCTGGTGAAGTCACTACTGTAGCCCTCAATGTATGACACTGCTTTTTGTATACTTTGAAATAGGAATCCAAATCATAAAGTCTTCTGGCCTAAATTCTTCTTCTTAGTTGCTATTTGTGAGTCCTTAAAAATGTTCATATCTTTCTTTAAGACATAGAAATACTATTGGAAAACTCCTACTACATCGTAAGTTATCATTTTTCAGAACTTTTGTGCTTTTATACCTGTATATATAACCTATGCCATAATTATTCCCATCTACTTCACATTCCACGTCTCTGCCGTTACTTCTTACTCTAAACTTTACATACTTTACTCTAAATTTTACATAACCTCTTCCTTATATTGGTGTCTATTAATGCCATTATGCCAGCAACTTTCTTTATGAATATGAAGTGAATTTTTGAAACATTGTAAATATATAATTAATTGCATACAGACTTTGTTGGATCACTCAAAGCAAATGAATCCTTTCTTATCTTCCATACTTCTATCTCTCTCCATTGATCCTGTCCTCTGTCCACTTTTTTCATGGTTTCTTCAAGTACTCTCTGTACTTAATCCTCTGCATGACTTCCTTTCTGCCTACCACACTTCTCAGCCAAGTTCACTGCAATTGCAGCTTGCAATGCTTTCTTTGTATTTACTTCTGTTTTGCTTATTTACTATGTCTTCCCCACATTGCCCCTTCCTACTTCAACTAAAAATAATTCTAATCCAAAAATACCCATATTCCTTCCATTCATCTACATTTTGTACATAGGTGTAACAGCAATAATTTTTCTTTATAAATCTTCTTTTAATATATTTTTCTTATTCTCAGAATCCCTATTCTAATCAATGTGATCCTCATCTGTGTTTTATTTCACTCATTTTCTCTTGAATGTGTTAGCATTTCATTTAGTGATGAGTTCAGCCCAGTGGGCTGTTTTCAGGATTTATCATGACTTTCTTTATGTCCATCATCAATATTCTGGTAAAAATAATTCTATTTGTTTTGTAATCTAAATGTTATCCGTTATTGTATGTTTTTGTTATTTTCAGTTGATGTAAAATTATTAGACAAATGGAATATTCGTTTCACTGGTCTAATTTCATATGTCACCGAGGGTATTTCTGATTGACACACTGAATTTAATTGGAAACTACCTAAGGCTTAAGGCTTTATTTCTTGCAACTTATTGATTGAGGAAGAAAAGAGGTACTTTTGCAAATTCCACAGAACTTGTTTATTTCTAATGACCTAGGTTTCGACAAATTATGAGATTAAACACGAAGACAACGTAATGTGTCAATCATAAGAAATAAAAACTTTCTATGGAATTTGCATAAGTCTACCTCGTTGGATTTAGGTAGTCAAAGAGGTGAAAAATAAGAATTTAGCATTTTATATTGTTACTAAGGCATACCCATCGCCATGTGCTGATCCAGTTAACCCTTGTGGATGAAGGACAAACTTGTTACCTTCTTCATGTTCATTCAAACTCTTGGATAGCTTTCCCCTCCATTGAAGTGTGTCAAATCATGTGCAGTAAGAAAAGTTTGTCATGTTCCACCCAATTTATTGAACTTCTCAGACTGTCAGCTACATGTCATTTACTGATGTCACTTTTTTCTCCAACTCCATTCAGAAGTGAAGTGAAATGGGAATTGCGTTTATCCGAAGACACTTTTGTAGAGCCTGCAAACATTTATTCAGTGTTCATGGAGACTTGAGGCATTGAAGTGGCAGAGGAGTGAGCAGTTCAGTCAAGTAAGTTTCTTTACCTTAGTTATCTCTGTCATTGAGTGTTTCTTTATGTGGATCACATTTTCGGTTAACTGGGTCTTGTCAAATACTCATTCCAAAGTGGAATGGTTTCCTGGTTGTGTTTTTTTGTGGAGAAAAGGAGATTTTTTCCCAAATCCAGGACAGAGAATCTTAAAATTCAGTTCTCTGATGATTTGCTATCACTGGTTCAGTCCGAGGTTAAGGAGTAAAACTGCAGATTCTGCTGAGGCAGTTGTGGTAACTTATGAGCACACTGAAGTAAGGGAATGGAACCGAATGAAGTTTGGAATTGTTTTGGGAAAATTTTTGATCTTGAATTGAAAATCTAAATGTAAGACTCAATTACCTGGTCGTAGCTGGAGTGTGGTTTCAATAAGAGTTACAGAAAAGATAATACTCTTCTTACCTAAAAATTAGCCAAATTATTTATCTTTTTTATCTAATGAGCCTGCTCTCTGTTGTAAAATTCTTTTTTAAGCTTTCGTATATTTGACAGGGATTGATGAAAATAGTCTGCATGATAATTTAAACGAGTAATTTAAAAATTAGCTGATTACCTTTTGATTTGAAGGTAGAATAAATACAAATTTATGCTCTGTATCTGTAAGTTATCAATAATTATACAGTGAGAAACCTAGGTAGTTCATAAATATGGACATCTGTGACTATAAAAATAGTTATATAATTACTTTTAAATCGGTATACCGTTGGCATTGTAGCTTTTATGTCTAGTTTTTTGTTAATAACATTTGTGATATCTGATAATTACTCACAAAAAATATTTGTTTCAACATGGAGGTCCGAGTAATCCCCAATAAACAGCCCAACAATTCCCGTCGGTTGTCATGTGGCTTCTTGTTATTTTTATGCCTTTTCCACAACAAATTTACTAGTTTACAAAATAGCCAGTTATCGATCCAAAACTAAAAAGTTGTACCGCCAGATGTTCATACACAAGTATTTTGTTTTGTTAGCGTGGAGTTGAAATTGGTACACTGGTCGGATGCTGATTCAAAGTGGAACACTTTTATAAATTTCATTAGGAAGTATTGCGCAATTTTCCTAGTTCTTCATCGGAAAACATCCATTTTTCTCCATCTTTGCAATTGATTAAAATTTTCCATAGAAAAATGCGGTCTGAAATCTAGATATGTAATCAGAATGAAGGGTCTTATCAACTTTTCGGCGCAGGTTTTATCTCTCATTAGCTTTTGCGTGGAGGGTTCCGGCGATGCGTCATACACAAAGCACGACACACTCCCTCTCCGCCGTTGTCTCACTTGTGATTTATCGTCCCTTCGTGACCCTCGATTGTTTGCCCCCCCCTCCCATGAGACGTTTCGTAGTAAACATATTGTACGTATCTCAAGTGTGATCGCTCAGCGTTTACGCACATTCGCGAGTAAACTTGTGTGCGTACGGCCAAGGGTCACTAGGCCGTCTCCCCAGGGGGTGTGGTGCGGGTGGGGGAGACTGTTGTTTATCAGAGGCGGTGGTCGGCTCGCAATGGCCGCGGCGCCGCCGTTGCGATTCCAATCATCGCAGCTGTGTGTTATCGCGTGCCATGCGTTTTTAAATCGGAAGGAAAATAGCGTGGGAGTTGAATGGTCTCCGCGGGGAAACCGTAGAAACATTCACCGTGTGTCGTGCGCCTTCCTCTTCCGTGTCGCCAGTGTCCGAAACCAAGGCGTCAGGCAGGCGTCTTACGTAACGCGGAGTTATGAAATTCCACCGCCACTGAAGTCTCGCTTCCCGAGGAAGGGTGCGGGCGGCTTGCTCTTGATTGAAATCAGGGCACAGTATTTAACAGATATCGATTTTTAAAAATAATCGAGGCTGCCTTTGTGATATTATCGAGAAGGAAAAATTCCTGACGGGATGATACTTTTCGTGATTGATGAATTCAGGTGTGACATTCTGGAGTTAAATCATTTTAAAATAAAATATTTTTGTAATTCCGTGTGATACGATTTATGGGATGACCCGCGATTTGTCTTATTCAGTACCCTCGGGTCGTCCAATAAATTTCTAGATATTGAGAGGTTAAAGCTGGAAAAAAACCTGATCGGAAAAGATCTTAGGAGGAGGTAAGAACCCAAGAGATACGCCAAGGATGGTGTATGAGACAGGATAATGAAGAATATTGTAATTAGAAATTACAAAGTTATGGGGAGGTTGACAATTGACACAGGTTAGTTTGAGGAGCTGTTACAAACCAGTCTTTGGATAACCACCTATAATGATGATCGTCATTTGTTACCGTTCTTTTGGTCATATTGTTGTGCTTCTCTCTGCTGTAGTGAATATCAGATAAGTGCACTATAATCTAGAGCTTGGCAAAAGACAGCGAAAGAAGTTTCCTCTCTACCCTTCACTTCTGCTGCACAGGTACGTGCATACATGCCCGTGGGGTTACAGTGGTCGGCTACGTATCCGAAATTGGAAGGATCTCTGTCATGGAATGGACGTTTTTGTATATGTTACGAAGTTAGAGAGGACCACATGTTCTTAAATTCATCTAAATGGTGACGAAATTATTGCTAAGGCTGCTTTACATGGTGAATGTTTTAATGGTCCAGTGGAAAACACAATTTACTTGAGTGACTGGATCATGAGATGAAAAGTGTTTTTTTTACACGGTAAATGGCGGTGTATTAAAGGTCACTCGTCTGCTCACAAACTATTTGCAGTGGGATCATTTTTGAGGCCCTCCATCCACGTAGCAACAGTTTTTACAATGCAAGGAATTGCAGATATTTTATTTGCATTACTTAGTACTTTTCATTTATAGATTTCTGGCGAAATATCACGGAAGGCATTATTAAATATTACTCACGAAACATTTACTTACTTTAGTACATTTATAAATCACTTCTTTGTCATACTACAATATAAAATGTTATCTTCGAAGCGTTATCTCCATATTGGACATAACAAGCATGGCCGTACGCGCATCATTCTAGGAACATGCCGGGAAGAAATCAAAACATACTCCATTTCTCCTCTCACGATCCCGTCATTCCGGGAGATGTAGTTTTCCAAGAGATCATTCAAGTGATAATTCACTGTGTAAAGCGGCCTTTATATTCACTGCATACTGGGGAGTCATTTTCCTCAGAAATATATGTGCTTGGTAGGTTTAAACGGTCTAATTAACTAAATAACCCTATAATACCTGCATTATACGAGACCACTCGCCATCTTGCAGGAGGAGTGAGAGGTTATGACGGCTTCACCGCCCGCGGAGATGGTGTTGTGCACCGCACGAATAGTGCCGCTCACTTTCTCTCTTGTTCGATGAGATTCGGAAGCTTCTGAAGTTGCGAATGTGAAGAATCTGGATCAATCGCCCTGAGCAGTTATGGAAATTACCGGAGGAATGAGATACACCCGAGAAAAACAGTTATATAAAGGTCAAATTTGGCAAAAAAATCTGGAAAAATAGAAATTCTTCACATTGGACATTCTATGACAAAGCTCCCGTCCCCCCCCAAAAAAACCATTGCGCGTATTGTCCCGACCATAGAGTTATAATTAGGTCGATATGATGAAAATCACTCATTGCTGCAAAGAACCAGTGAATAAGTAGTCATAAGATTCATCAAAAAAGAATATTATGAATTAGAGTATGCCTAAAATAATAGTACAGATATTGAGACGTTAAAGCTGGTAAAAACCTGATTATAAGTCTAACTAAAATAATAATTATAACTCTATGGTCCCGACCAAAGGACCTCTCTATTCACCAGTCTTGTAGTGGCCATGGCCGTTTTGTTAGCGTTTGTAAATTTTACTGTGTGAAGTCGCCACAGTCACAGAGGTATAGACCGTTTAATAAAAACATCCATTAGTGGCACTGGCAATACATGAGCTTCAAATCAACTCTGATTCGGGGTTTCAAAATTTTCTTTCCATATGGGTACGGGCTTTAAAAAACGTAGTCTCTCACTTAAACGCAAATATATATATATATAAATTATATATATTTATTATTATTACATAAATTATATATATAATTGTGTGAAGATATATTTACGGGTGTCAGATTCCTGGTTTTACACTGTAAATTAATATGATATTGCTCAATTTTGAGATCACACCAATATGCAGAACGTAGATTCGTAATAAAAATTTTATTTTATAAATATTTTACATGGCTGACGCAAGTATTTCAAAAGTTTCAAAATTGAGAAGCCACTGAGGCAGAGTTGGATAGGCAGTCTCTCTTAACTCACTCTTCGAAAACATTCTTCGTTACCGCTCCGCACGCCCGTTTCATCATCATCATACATTCTATGGAGCAAATGTTTTCTCTTTATATCTTGTGCCAAGTATCCCGATGAGTCTCTCAGTGCATAACCGAATATTCTGTCGGCTCTCTTATCGTCATGATCTCTCGGGAGGGCATCGCGTGTGAAAATTCATTCCGCTGCGATCTCAAGATCTTTCTCCCTTTTGTTCCCGTGCTTCGCTCACTTACGTACACACACACACACATGTACAGAGAACGCATTCGTTGGTCGTTTACTCGAAGAGCATTCAAAATCAGCCGTTTTACTTCTGGCGCAACAACCAATGGACTTGCATACCCTCCTTAAGAGAATCCTGATTTTTGTCGGATAGTGTTTCACGGATTTGAATGTCTACCTGAGCAATAATGCATATCTTCATGACCTGCATGCGTTGTGAAATGCCCATAGTCGTAGACCTATCGTATATGGATACTCTAGTGTGTACAAATTTACTCTAGTATATTTTACGGTGAAATTTTTCCCATTTCAGAAACTAATTTGAAAAGCACATTTAAGTGTTCCAGATCAACGACATCTTACGTCGGTTTCGAAAGAGGGGGAATAGGCAGGAAAAGGGAAATCAATCAATCGCAAAACCAAGTCACAACTAGGTGGATGTTTTGGTGGCTCTTTTCGGTGATCGTAATTTGTGTCTGGATTTTTTTCCCCAATTAGTAGTAGCAGGGATTTGTCTCGGTTTATTTCGGATGAAATTACTTCTCTCTCCGATGACTGATTCTCTTGCGTTGTGTCATTTTACTAAAAATGTAATAGAAATAATTTCAACACGTACGACAAAATTGTGCAATTATCATATTTTATGTTCCTACATATTTGCAATGTAAGTCTCTTAAATGCGCGCACAGTAGACTCTTTCTCGTTTAACTTTTACAAGAGAGGATTAAAAAAAACAAAATAAAGTCCTATCAAGGGCAGAGATCATTAGAGGCTTCGCTTGGTTGAATTCTTTTACTATGAAAGGTTAAGGAAAACACTTCAAAATAAACAATTTTACTATAAAAACGACCTAACTTCGCTGTATTACAGTCCGAAGATGATTTTCTACTCCTTAAGATTCTCCGATACAGCGAAGAATGGTCTTATTTATAATAAAGTTTGTTTATGTGGAATCGTAGTGGTTTTTCTTAACCGTTCAATATAAAGGATACATGAACTGGCTCAATCAGCATTACTTATCTCTTATCCCCAAGTGAAAGCATGTAGCTTTTTGTTATTCTCGTTTTTCCTTGTCTTTATCCCTGCCCATTAAGATGCGTAATTTTTCCCAAATGTGCACGTATGAATTTCGTCCTGATTTGGGAAAGTGATTGCATTACAGTTTGGCGAGACGGTCAACCTACGGAGGGAATCCGGGGAACGACGAAAATTTCTTTCGTAGAAGCTTAAGTTTCTTCTTCTCCTCAGTGTGGAGGAATTGATTTATCCTCGCGAAATTTTTGCCATGGCTCTTTCACTGCCCGAAGAAATAACTGTAAACGGAAACGAGAAAGTTTCCACACGTGCGAATGTGAGAGAGAGTGTGTTGGTCGAAGGTGGGAGGGAGCCCACGAGAGGCCGCAAACAGAATCCGGGCCCTCAATTCCTCGAATGCCAGCTGTTTTCCGTTTGGAAGCTTCGAGGCGTACAGAATTTTTAACCCATCATGAGAGAACACTATTTTTGGGGGCGTTCGGCTGTTTTAACGTGCAAGGAGCAATCATTGCTCGTGGCCTTCGGCCTTCGTTTTCTCTTTCATTCCACCCGCGGTTAACTGGTTAACTGCGATTAAATGTGCCTGACTGCGTCCAATAGTCCCTCGTTTCGAAAATCTGAATAGCTTGTGCCCGAGTACCCCTGTTGACATTTACTTTCGGCATAAAATGAGAATGGCGATCCACGCACCTAAAATCTTTGCATAAGCTCAGATCTGACGATTTTGGAAAACAGTCGACAACAGTCAAGCGTGCTCTCTCTCTCTCTCTCTCTCGATTGTTTGTTTCCCCATATTTTTCACTCTCGTATTGTTACTCTCTGTTTGATTCCATTCATGAGCCCTTCACTTTTTGCCCCCTTCTCTCTATCGCACTGCTAATGAAACGCGCGGACGAACCGGTGCGAACCAGTTGAATGGCCCAGCTGCCATTGACCTTCCGGG
>WURS02421884.1:0-16740 GCA_011762765.2 Rhinocypha anisoptera
ATAATCAACGACGCCATGACACTTAAGAAAGTGATAGAAAAGCCCTCGCTCCCTTCAGGGCGAGGGTTTTTGCCTTACCTACGGCGGTCGTATTTTTTATGAATAGTTTTTTATTTAAACGGATGATTGAGCTAGTTACCGTGACACAATAATCCTGTATCACAATGGAAGTTATCGTTTACGTTTTTCTTGTAAAATTTTAATTGCATACTGTTGATACGGAGGAAAATAGTATTCAGTTTAGGGAGAATTATATTTCGTTGAAAAATGTTTAATAGATAACTCAAGTGTAAAGTGACATGGCCATAAGGACAGAAGTTCAATTTGCACGAAATGGGATATCCACAACAAGGACTTTCAGTGTGCACATAAGGGTTAGTGTATATGAATTTCAACCGAGCAGTTGTGCGATAAATTCAAGTTAAATTTGAGGTCCTTAAATAATTCAATTTTATTACCACCTTATTATTTTATTTTAAAATGTTTACTTATTAAAAACCTCTTTTTATTAAGAAATAAATTACAGCAGTGAATGAGGTCTTCGCATCAGCTTTTGCGTCCTCAGTACATAATAGTGGATTAATAAATCATTTTTTTACCGGTTCTCGTAGATGGGATCTCCCACATTGTGACGCTCACATTGTGACGCTCACATTATGACGCTCACATTGTGTTGCACAAAAGAGAGAAAAGATTGAATTCATTTTTTTTTAGATTTTGATATTTCAGCCTATCCTGATATCAATTATATAATGCATTAAGGATTAAAAATAGAACCTCCTTCGCTCCAAACTCTTCAAAGTATATTAAATTTTACCTTATTTTTTGCTGACGACTGATAATAATCATCTCATAATCACTAATTTCTAGCCATTGTATATGTATTGATGTGCGCAGTGTAATTCATTTTTGATGTACTAGCTTCATTCACTATAAATATTTGACCGATTTCCGATTTTTTTATATCAGTGATTGGTGATCTACCACTTTTAAGGTAGGTTTTCGATGAACTCCGAAAAAAAACGTACCCAGCCATTCGACAGCTCATTTATTTCACTCCCACCCGGAAAATAAATGCGTCCTCATCTGTGCATCAAAATTCATTATTTTCCTACTTCTGATTTGCTTATCTAGCATTCTTCAGGTACCTCCGGTTCCTCTTTTAAAAATGGGTCAATTTTTATCATGCTACTTTTTTCTGCATTCTTCGGAATTTCTTCGACAGCTAACTAACATCGACTACTCTACCCAACATTTCTTTGTTTAGCGTTGATTTCCTTATCCATTACACTTTTTTCATTCTCGCCAAAGCCTAATCTCAAATCTTTTATTTACACAATTCGACAACCCTGTCGATACCCGGGTCGTGTTTTTAAAATTAAATTTGTGTGACATAACCAAGTGTTTTTCTTATTCCAATAATCCAACTGAGCATATTCCATAAGGTTACGCCTGAGACAATAACTTTTCTAATGCTGTTTTTTTTATTTCCTTGCTGCACACCCTGCTTGTTTTCTGAAGCTGTGTTCTATCACTATGCCATTGTCACAATAGGTTTTCTATCTTTTGCAACTTATTCCAACAGACATTTTTTCTATTGTCCCTGCTGCTAATAATTTCATTACTTTTGCTTTATGGTGACTTGCTTTCATATCATACTCATATCTCCAAAACTTTTTTTTTTCTGTGACCAACCAGGTTTTTAGTGCTTTGACTTAATAGTTAAATTATTCTTCGTCATATGCGAATCTCGCCAAATTCATTGGATCCTTAACCAGGTTGCGGATTCTCTTGCTTCATTGCCTAGTACCGTTTAATATCCACTGAAACAAAATCACGATGACAGCGGAAAACCCTTTCGACCTTCATTACCCCTCTCTTACTGGCGAGACCGGAGTTTAATATACAGGTTTCGGATGTCACTCCGATCTTTCCTGCCCACTCCTATTGGTCATCATAAAAAATTGTTTCCTTGTAGTATTTCTTCCACTCGGAAAGGACCAAATCAATTTTACTATTTCTTTGTTTTCCATACGTGACTCCTTTCTCCGGTTTTCTAAAGTATCTTTTCGAACAAATAAGCTGTATTAACAAACTGACATAAAATATGTTTATATATTAACCCTTACAGCAGGTGAGGGAAAATAAATGTGTCGCAAATTTGAAAGTGCGACTGAGAATAGAAAATTTTTATAATTTTAAATTACATATAATGCAATTATTTAAGGTCAGTTTTTATATATAATATTAATTTTTTTTAGCCTATTATAGTCACTGGAAAAGCTATTCCTCCAATACCGTCATTAATTCATCTCTGTCAGGCAGATGGTCTTTTGGGTTTAGAACTTTAATTTTTGCAATATATGCGTAATAGTTTAAATTTTTATATAAACCGGCTATTATCTAAGTTGTAATTTTCCAGCTGATTATTATTTATCATTTATCTGCATCCATTAACATTCATTTCCCACAAAACTGCTCAACTACTTACGTGAATTTCATGGAAACTCTTGCTTATATTTTCTGAATCTCTGTCAATATGAAATATTTTGTCGTGATTTGTCTTTCAATTTTCTTCAAAAGCTTAAGTGTTTATTTTTAGATTTTTGATAACTTGAATACTCTTTCTATTTTTGCATGATATTCTAAGCTAATAACAAGGTCGACACAGTATTTAGGTTTCTTATTTCACTGAGAAAAATTGATTCCTTCCGAATGTAGTTATATGAATATTTTTCAGAAACTGAGTATGGTGATATTGATGTAAAAGAGGATAAATTGAATTTTTTTTTCAAAGAAATAGAATAGGTGATACAAATTTTTAAAACACTTTCTTAATCATCCTGATTATTCCTTCCTTCTATTATACCAGAATATCTGTGGAAAATCTTTTTATTAAATATTTTTTCTCCATTCTGAAATTATATAGCATTCTATAAATAGTTTGTTTCAAGATAAAGAGGAGAACTCTCCAACAGTTGTACCATTTGGGTTCATTTTATATGCACCCAGAAATGGTAGTGAGTCCAGACATTATGAGACCTTTTTGTAGTAATCCCCATTCTTACAAAAAAATTGTATTAACGGATGCAGGTATATATGCAATACTTGTTAAATTAATGTAATATCATCAAAGTGAATTTTAGTATCGATCAATTTAAGTTCAGAATACAATGGTTTCAAGATCAATATTATTTGCTCCTATTTCACCCTTATTATAAATATTTTCGCAAGTGTGTTCGATTATCTTTGAAAGGAAAAATTAGCAATATTAAATAATAAAATTTAAATTAGTAAAACTGCTTCTGGATGGTAAGTTATATATATATTTATAATACGTATAACATTGTATTGTCATACTTATCCACTCATCCTCATTTAATACCCCTGGAATTTCTGAAATTAACCTCATGTCTGAATTCTCGTATAACGCCATGTTTGGATTGCAGACTTTATTACGAAGTACTCAGTGTCTGCGAAAGATAGCAGCAGCTGTCATGGTCAATAAGTAATTGTGGACTCATCCTAGTTCTACCCATGGGCTACAGAGGGCAGAATCTCCCATATGGTCGATAATTAGTTCTGATGTCGGCCAATAGGTAGCAGGATGGAGGAAAAATACCCGCGAATGTTTAAAATTGATTTCTGAACAGAATAATTCTTGATGAGAGTTTATAGCGTTTTCAGTGATTTTTACGGAACTTATCCATTTTCTTATTATTATAGCTAATTCCTCTATATTACAGCGAAATGTTGATGTTAGTAGGAGCAAGCGACAAAGTCGTAAAATTATTCCATGGGTTGCTAAGGAGCTACGAAAGGGATCTTTTTCGGAATACCACGAAAGATTTCATGTTATAAGGAAGGCATTAATCTATCTTTCTACTATATTAACCAAATAGAAAAATGTAACAATAATAATAAATAATATTAAAACAAAATACGGGAGAATATACACTCTTTATTTGCACGAATCGTCTTTCGGAGGTCTAGTACGTAATCTGATTCTAGGCTTATGATGAATCCTGAGAAGTTTTCTACTTTGCTTAAGGCTTTACTAAACTTATTTTATTGGTGTATATATTTATATTTATGAACAAGGAATAAAAATATTAGTAATGAAGACTGTATTTATTCAGAATCTTCTTTCAAAATCTGCATCTTGTATTTTCAAGTAAATAATGATAAAATGTGAAACAAAAAATTAATGACGTGATTCAGTATTCCTAGATGTAATTAATGGAAAAACATTGAACCCTGAAATTCGATGTGCCTACCTGCATGAGTTAGTGAATATTGATAATTCGCATATATATTTATTAATTATATTTGGTTATTAAAATGCATTTCTCACTCAGCCCAAGCGTCCTAGTAGGAAAGGTGTAATATGACAACATTCGTCGTATAAATGGTCTATCACAGTGCACAGATCGAAATGGAACACGTCTGTAAAGATGGGAAGCCTTCGGTAAGGATTACATACAGAATACATTACATAAATAAAAAACAATTCACTTTGTTTCGCTTGCATGACAATTTTCTTCGAACGTGTGTGTAAAAAAAATAGAAGCATAATTATTAAAGAGGTTAGACAAGTGAATTATATTCCCAGAATTATTAATATCTGTCTTGAAAAGACAAATAATAAGTATAAATCTGACAGTTGAACTAAGGTAAAAAGCAAAGAAACTAACATGGTCCGTTTGGCGGAAGATATCTCCGTTACAATAGAGAAGCGAGAAGAATTATCAGTGTAATCGGCCAAATAATTCAACAATATAATAAGAGGATTAGAAAGAAAATAACTATACTTATAATGGGTGAAGCGCGAGTCGATAGAAATCCACAGGAGAGAAAGTAGAGTGATTGGAATCCTTTCCAATACTTCGCCACCAATAAAATAGCTTTAGATGCTCGAACGACATCAAGGTTGTATATCACCACCTAAGAAGAAACCCATGGTGAATAGGCAGTATATGGTCAAATAGGAAACAAATGCTGGTAAGAAATGTTTATTTTGAAGTTCTTGCCTCAAGCGTGTCACTATTGATTAGAGAGATTGACCGACGAAAACACTAACCTATGAGGACTATAAGCCTTCGAAACTTGGTGATGGAGGTATATTCCGACTATTTAGTGAACATATTAATTGAGTGAGAAGAACCAGTGAAAAAAGGTGGAAGAGGAATAGAAAATATGGATGCTAGAATGTCAGGTTAACTTGGTTGGGAGTGCGCAATCTGGCAAACTCAAATATCACTGGGTTTTCTTTGATTGGAGAAGTTACTAAATGACTGTTGGTGTCAACGCATTCAACGTCCAAAAATACTACTATTACCACTACTGAATCACGGAATAGATGTGCGGATAGAGCACATATTAAAGGATAGTGTATGAGAAAATGTATTATAAGGTATAATTGAATGAATATTTCTGGGAAATATGCCAAAAACATAGAAAAAATAAAAAAGAGAAAATTATTAAAAAATTAACAGTCAAATGCAAGGAAGGTTAGGCAATCAATCTTATAAGTGACGATGATTTTTGCATGTCATATGTTTCATAAAACTTTGTTTGAAAAGAAGTTAAGGTTTTTTTATTTTACAGTAATAATATCTTTCTGCTTTTCCTGGATCATTTTAAAGGACGTCTCCAAAGGCGATTGGGTCATGACTGTAATGAGAGTCCAGCATAGTGAGATTTACATTTAACTATAAAGAAGGGCATATGGAAAAATTTATGGGCAGAAGGTAAATAGAAAAAAGTTGAAGCCTTAGTTTAGACCTCTCATCAGGATTTGATTTATTTCTAGAATGGTAAATGAAGGATAATGTTTACCTCGGCGTGTTTCATACTCATGTTGGAGTTCATGATGAATAGATTGCTTTGTTAGCTCTCTAAGTCAGCCCCGGTCAAGAATGGTCTTCAGATATTGTATGCTAAGTCTCTGTTGAAGTATTTCCATCGACATATTTGTGTACTTCGTTGCTTTCATTTATTAGGAGATACATTTTTGTCCATAATATAAATATTCTATTTATTATTTATAATAATTTTATCAAAATCAAAGGCCCAGGATGGTTTCACGCTTCTGCTAGCCTCTCTCATCCATTTATTTACTCCTGAGTGCATGCTTCAGAAGAATGAGGAACTCTTGGGAAGGTGTCTAAGGTGCTTCACAGTTCTTCCTTTTTTCAGCGACTCTTCGATTTCACGCCACACGCTGCTCTTTTCTTTTCATCCACCTCCCAAATGACCACTTTCCTTCCACCCTGCTCTTGTCCCAGCCTTTTTTTCTGAGGAGTGGTTAACCACCTAGAAAATTCGCTCGTTAAGGCGGTGTCCTGAAAAATACCTGTCCCGATCAATCATTCTTGAAGTGATGTTTTTCGGAGGTTCTCGACGCACGGGGTCATTATCCAAATGTTTCCGTTTGTCCCTCAACTTTTTGTTAATGCTTTTTAATCCCCTGGATCGAGAAATGTAGGTGATTTTTGGACTGAGATAAGAAGCTTTTCGTGTTTTCCCACTCAAATCGTTCCACCTGTATAATTTCAGTTTTATACATCATGAATTTCTAAAAAAAGGAAGACATAAGAGGCGTTTAATAAAAAGTTAAGGTCTCTTACGTAAATGCAAAATAACTGCTACAATACAAAGTCACTCAACAGTAACTCTGAATTGGTGCTGTGAATCAATGGATTTCTGATGAAGTATAATGGAATTTCAAAGTAAAAATATGTGCTACATCACTTTCTCGTCAGTTTGAATAGTACATTTATAAAATACATGAAAGTTCTTGAATTTTATGTATTTTTCATTAATTTACGCGTATTTTCTTTGCTGGAAATTTCGTCAGAAATGTCAGTCGGCTTCTACCAAGTAATTCGTGCCCAGTAAAGGACATTTATAATAGAAATAAAAATCTTTGCAGACCTTTTTATTTTTATTTTAAGTTTTAAAGTGATTTTTTAAGGTTTAAATTCAATTTTGTTCAATCTTATACTGTATGAAGGTGGTTATAATCTGACAAGAGCTCTAAGACGGAATTGAAAGTTATTGTATGATCTGACTTCCTATTACTTCCTTCTCACGTTACCTAGGGTATCTTTTTATTTCATAAAAGCAGCAATGATTTTCCAGATAAGTTTTGTGTTATCAAAATATTTTCAGCAAATTTTTATCTTACTGAATGTGCTAAAGTAATTGGTTATTTCCAAAATCCCTTCCATCTCATTTCTTAATCCTGATAACATTAACCAAGAGTTTTCGTGAAGTGCTGGGGTATCCCTGATGATGGAATGGTGCCAGTTCGAGGAAATTTACTTCGTTCTATCAATATTGCGAACGGGATAAATTCAATTTCATTTTTATGATAACGGTCATATTGCGTCAGCTGTCTGTTTATACAATATCCTTGAATTATCCCGTGTTTTTAACTCCTAAAGTAGGAGTGTATATCAAAACTGAAATCCTTACCTTTCATTTAAGCTTCCATTAAGTTTCCTATTTTTATTCCCTTTGGCCTAACTCCTGATTAAAACCCTCAAATTCTCTCCATAAAGCTAGCCATGTTTCTTTGGGTATACCTTTTCCACCGCCGCGGTGCGCCGCTTCCTTAGCTGTTTCTCGCGTTTACTACTTCCTTGGCTCTTTCGTCTTTGATCTTTATCTCTTCGAAATGTCTTTCACGAACCTGCCCTCCCGCTGGTAGAGAGGGATCGCTGTTTATCCCTCTGAAATGACCAGATGTTTCCAGAAAAATGTCATGGCCTGGTTGAAAATCTTTAACCACTGTGAGATCCCTTTAGCGTGTACTTCAGAGACAAGAACTACTCACTTCAGGATATAGGGCCCCAAAGAGACAAATACCCTACCACAATCCCTGAGGTGGCATACAGGTTATCTGGTAAATATCGATGAAATATTATCATTGAGGTTCAAAATATCATAAATCCAAAGTTCCATTCTTCCCCGTACTCGACTGTATTGCCGCTTCACGCTTTTGGTTGCATAGTATTAGCATAGCACTTTGGCGATTGCCGTTTTAAATTACGATTTCTTTTTTATTGACTTCTAATTATTCAGAATATTGTTTGTATCTTGGCAATTATTATGTTAATTTTCATCTATTAAAGTGTAATACAAACATTGCTTATACCTTCCCATGTAATTCTTGCTGCGAGATACAATCATAAGCTCTGGAAGTAGGAAAGAGAGGAGGTATTTTTGGTGATTTGATGGATGGCCTAATATTCTTGGAAACGAAGCATGGACCACTCCAAAGAGAAAATCATGGCATTTTGACTGGCACTTTTCTTATTAATTTTGAAGCACTGTAATGATATTAGTATCTGTTTGGCTCTCAAATTGGCAGTGTACCTGTCAACCACTCATCCAGGTTTTTCAGCCAATGCGAGAGAAACTTTCATTGCATTTAAGGCTTGTCCAATATCAAATTGGAATGCTGAAAAGCATAACGGGGAGATGTTTTTACATCCGGTGAATAATAAAAAACGTTTTCCACTTTAATGCCTAAATTTTCTTTCCTGGTAGTGGTGTGACACTTTTAATTAATATGTAAATTGACAATGAGCTTTTCATAGCTCCTAAATTTCATAAAAAACAAAAGCTTTTGAACGGAAAGTCGTTTTAAGAAAATGTAAAACACCTTGATTCATTTTATAATCGTTTTTTATTTTTTTTAGAAAACTAATTACCAATAATAAGTGCTTTCAAAAAGTATTACAAATACTTCGTCTGTAAATATGTTTATCGTTACCATTTTCGGCATAGAAGCCACATTTTCTAGATAATAAAATTGTGTTAAGTTGAAAGTTTCCTACTTGAAATCAATCTAACCTGTAATTATGAATGATGAAGGGTAATCTACCGGTTAAGGTAGGTTTTCGATGAGTTTTAGCTTAGGTTGGCCGCGGAAACATCTAACTTTAATCCCTCTTCAAATCTGCGTACTTCCTACCTCCTATCATTCTGTTCAAAATCCCTATTCTCATCCTACCCATACGTCGCTTACCCAATATTCTACCCTCTATTACAACCTTTAGCAACCCATTGTCTTTGAGTACCCCTTTCATCCACCTTTCCTGTTTTTTTTTGATTTTTCGCTGCAAACGTCTCTCCTCCCCTACCATTCTCAAAACTTCTTCATTCGTTTTTCTCTCTGTCCACCTCACCTTCTCCATCCGTCTCCAAACCCACATCTCAAAAGCCTCCAATCTATGCTCATCATCCTTCCTCATGGACAAGGTTTCGGGTCCGTGTAATGCTACGCTTCATACGAGGATGTTCACTAATATTTTCTTCAAGTCTTTATTTATGGTCCCTCTCATCAACTCCTTCCTTTTTGCAAAAGTCTCTTTTGTTAATGCAATTCTTAGTCTAATATCCATGCCACTACGTCCATTTTCCTCTGTGATACTTCCCAAATAAGTTAACTTTTTTACCTGTTCTAATTTATTTCATCCTATATTGATATTTAGCCTAGCCTTCTTACTTCTCAGAAATCCCATTACTCTAGTTTTCTTACTATTAATTTTTATTCCAAACTTCTGACACTGATCTTGTAAAGCCCTCAACAAGTTATGCAGTTCTTTGGACGAATTACTAACTAGGACTTGGTCGTCGGAGAGTCTGATTCAATGAGTTACCCACCAACTTTTACTCCTGACTCAACCGTTTCTCATTCCTCTTTTACCATCTCCTCCGACTACAGATTAAAACCACAGGAGACAGCGGTCACCCCTGTCTTACTCCCCAACCTAACTGCGCCCATTCTGACAAGTGTCAGTAGGTATATATGACTCGGGGACTAATGATTGCGAGATGTTAAGATGTCTCGCATATAAGACGTTAGGAAGACTTGAAAACGTTAGCGCAGTACCTGGCGAAGTTCGTTTCAACAGTAATACTTAGCGTTAGCAAGAACCAAAGAAGTTTTAGCAAAATTATACTCATCAATTTGGAATTATAGGTGTAAGGAGAGGTGTCATTCAAATAAAATACTGATATATGAAATTCACCGAGGAGACCGTCAACTGGTGGAGTTTCATATTGCAACAAAATATATGTAGTAACTTTTTATGAATTTCCACAGAAAAGTATATTAGACACGACAGATTTTAACGATAGCCGTCATTATCTGAACAATGATTATGATGGTTATGTCATGGTGATTAACCAGGATGAGGAATGACGACTATTATCGTTGAAATCGGTCGTGACTTGAGTATTTTTATAAGGAAGTGCATAAAAGTTACTACCCATATTTTTTTCAAAATATTGTTACTCTTATTCAAATGTAAAATTTTCCCCTAAAAACAAGAACTTAGTCGTTCAAATCTATTTTCTATCCACACATTGAGCACAAAAGATTGAGGTGCTGTTGCTAGTCGCATACTGTTCGTGTTGTCTCGCTGTGTATGCTGAATGAAAAAAAATCAAAGGACACCAATTTTTCCGAGACAGCAACGCATTTCAGCCAGCGCTTCAATAAGTCAAAGGTTTGCTATCTTTTAGCTCTACGCGATCGCCCGCCTAGCATGGGTGAGCCACTATTTCACGCTTCCGCACACAAGCACAGAGGATACGATATATTTCACGGTGAAAACAGAAAAAGCATGTTGATATGCTTCACGTTTATTGTTTGAAATTCGTCTTAAATATTCAGAAGTATTGGCAGATAGCCCAGTATATTGACAGAGGTATTATATCCAGGGAATAGAAGAAACTGAATGTTTTTGTCTTCCTCCCTTTCGAGCATTCTCCAGATCTTTTTTCGTCGTTCTTCTGGGTAATTAATGTTTAGAAGGCAGAATTTTAAATTTTACTATTCCAGGGAGCAGTAACTGGGCGAACGAATAACCGAAAACATGGATACTCGTACACGTCAAACAATTATATTTAAATTATATCTGTAATGTAAAATTAAATCTATAATGTAAATTGAAAAGCAACTAAAGGGTGCATATTACATCTAACACCGCTGATTGTAAGAAAAATATTGTGTATTAAAAAAAATTAAGTTGTAATGTATCAACCTTTATGAAGAGTGTGGTTCATGAATTATCTCTGTCGATGTAGGAGCCAAAAGGACATAATAAATCAAGTCATTCAAAATGGACAAAGTATATACAGATTTTGAAAAGTCATTATTTAAAAATCGCAACTCCAAGGCGTGGGAAGAGCACCAAACTTTGCTTAGTCACACTCTGACTGATGTTCATTCAAGTTTGGTAGAATAACTGTTATAAATATAATATAGAAAATATATTGGAACAGATTTCCTCTGTGACCATCAATTTTTTTACATTCATTTTTAAGATTACGATTCGAACATGCAATGATTAAAGCTGGCAAAAAGTCATACAAAGATGATGGAAGACTTTCGATTGAAAGGAAAGATATCACAATATTTTACAGAGTTATTTCACCTTTCAGGTGGATCAGAAAAAAATAATTTTTTTAACTATAAGAAATAACTTCGATAGTTTCAGGAAGAACTCTGTGAAAATTGATTTCTGAGAAATAATTATTTCTTTTGCCCAGTTGTCTGTGTTCTGTGCACAGTTTTCGCGTTTTTTTGGACCTCTCACTCCCTTCCTGACTTCAGTAAGCCAAAACACGTTCTGCAGTTGAAGGACATGAGCCATAACGTGTCCCGGCAGTAATCCAGTAAGCAAAATGTGGTCGGGATTGATTAATCGCGTTAATGAATCGAGTCAGTCATTTGATGGAAATGGGATTGCTCCTTTATTACTCGATCAGGGAGTCCGTCCGCTAATATTCTTAAATATGCTTGATTTCGCCCAAAAATAATAATCTGGAGGGAAAAAAATTCTTCTCTCTGTCCCATCACAACGTCTCTGCTACGAATGAACCGATACCTACGGGGAATGACACTCCTTCACGTCCCCGGGCGAATTATCGAAAGGGGTGGAAGAGGAGGTTGTCCATAAATCAGTAAATTACTAAATTTGAGGTTGGATTCCTCTCTTCCACCATCCGTGAACTTTCAATTTTTCCACTCCGCTCGTGAGTTACACTGTTGGACGGGGAAGGGGGAGAGGGACGGGAGAGGGCTCGGCAGTTTTTTTTAAGCCCACCTGGACCATTTCAAGCGTCATGAGCAGTCGTGATTTAGAGCCCGAGTCGGAATCAAAAGAAAAAAAATAAAGATTTTATTCGTCGAGTCCTCTGCGACGCTGGCTCCAGAGACCGACATGGATCCGGGAATATCTCGGAGGCAGCCATGCGGGTTCTCCTTCCCGATCGCTTGGAGGAGGGGAAGAGGGGAAAGGCCCAGTGGATGAAAACGAATAATGTTAAATGACGAGGTTAAAGTTATGGAACCGGCAGTTTTGAATTTTCTGTTCGATTTCCCCTTTGTAATTCGCCTATATCTTTCCAAAAATGTTTCGCATTATTGGTGGGCATCCGTTTCTCAACTATCCAAGATGATCGGCAGGCCTGTCCTTCGGTATTTGGCAATTAAATTCGTGATATGGCATGGGGATAAAGGGAAATGGAAAAATATGTATTAAACTTGTATTAATAACGTATGGTTTCTCAGCGTAGTTGAAACGATTATTGTCAACCGAAAATGTCGATCACCAGGTTGTATTTAAAATATGTTAATAGCAACTTTCTTCCTATATTCTCGTCACTTCCTAGCTGTACTATTTCGTATCTAACTATCTTTAGCCCACTTTTCTTCTCTCTTTCTCCCTTCCTCGCTTAGGACTTGGAGAGTTCAACTAATTAGACTCCCAGATAGGATGAAAATATAGAGGAAGCTGCCCTAGGCTTTATCGTGTGCTTCCTACCAATTTAATACCAATGTCGTACCAATTCTATATAGAGGAAACGTGTTACTAGTTTATAATATGACATTTTTCATTCAAATTAAAATTGCGAAGCAGACGAAATTGCGAAAACAAAGGCCATGGCCTTCATGGGAAAATATCCGGTAAGATCAAAAATTGTCTTTTATGACAAAATTCTTGAACAAGTGTCCAACTTCAATTATATAAGATGTAAAATATCACCTATAGCAGACCAAGATGTTGAAAATAAACTCCTCAAGTTCAAATATATATGCGGGACAATTCACAGTATACTAAAAAAAATAAAATAAAAAAGAAACTAGATTGAAGTTTTACAAAACAGTGACAGTTCCGGTATTACTATACGGTAGTGAGACTTGGGCTCTCTCAAAGAAAGACAGGAAAAACATCACATCGGCTGAAATGAAGTTCCTGAAAGCAGTATGGGGTTGCACCTTATAAGATAGAACAAGGAACGAAGTCATTGGAGAGAATTAAAATATTTTCAATCTGGAACTGAAACTGACAGAATATAAAGTAAAATGGTGCAACCACATAGGTAGAATGAAGTAGAACCGTCTCCCCGGAATGACCTTAGAGTATAAACCTAGGGGTCATCGTAATGTCGGTAGGCCAAGGCTTAGATGGTTTCCGGTACGAGTTATGCGGCCTATTCCATGAAATAAAGAAGAAGATTAAAATTTCCATACTCAAAATATCCTGCAGATCGTCGCTGGCGGGTCTACAGGGCCTGTACAACAATAGTAGACATTTATTGCCTTCTTCTTACACTAATTACTACCCAGTACAGTATTACAATTACTTGGGTCATGGGAGTCATTACAGGAGACATATGTTTACACACCTTACTTTTGGTGGATGATCAGGTGATGCTGACCCGGAATGAATATTATGTGAATTATTAATATGATAGGAACGTTCATTGAAGAGAAAAAAAATTCTGGGATCTATAAATTGATACCAGTATGACATCGCTCAAGAGCATGGGGAAAAATGGATTGGGTATAAAAAATAGATGGAATTATAAAGAAGACAACTGGATGCAACTATCCGGGTGCGTACTTGAATGATAAAGGTAAGGACGATGAGGAAATCCTATTCAAAATAATAGGACGAGGAAAATATAACCAAAAACTGAAAGTTGAAATCGAAACTTTAAAGTTTATAACCGAGGCATTGCACCCCGTACTTTGTAGAAAACAAATACCTTATAAATAAAATAAATTAATTTTCTCGCCACTGGTATAATGTCAGGGATGAGAAAATTCGCTGGGGTTAAAAAACTTATGGTTTCTGAAGTCTGGGCGACAAGAGAGGGTATGAAAAGAAGGTGGAATGCGGTGGGAACTAGATTGCGGACGAGATAGTATGCTGTAAAACTTATGTACCAATAATATCAAAGAAGGTGTATGGATTTATAAAGCTTTCACGAAGTGAATCTTTATAACGTAGAGTTAAGGATCATGTTCCAAATAGTGAACTGAGGGAAAGAACGGCGGTACAAGAGATATTAACCGGAAACGGAAGTGAAGCATTTGTTATGGTATGGACATATGATTTGAACTACAGAGTATAAATTTCCGAAAGTGTGTGTTCAACTGGATACAATAAAAACCAAGAAAGAGCTAAAATAAAGGGTTAAGAACTGAACGGAAAGAGGACGTGAAGAGGGAAATTGATGTGCGTGTTTTACATGAAGACGACTGGCATAAGTGAGAGGTACGGAGGAAGCAATGAGATAAACGGCCGTCACTTCTGTAAACAAAATCTCTATAAAACCTATTACTTTACTGTATAGTGGCATGATAGTATAGTTAACCGGATGGGTCAAAATATAACTGTATAACAACGCGGGTTACGTGAAATTCAATCCGATCACGTTTGCCCGGTGGGGAGATCGCTCGTCGGCTAATCCAAAGGTCGTGGATTCGATTCTCACCTCGGTCATGAGCATTTTTTTTTCCTAATTCAATTCGATTTACAGATCGAGAAGCTACATATTTAAGAAGCATCATAGAGGAAAATTGAATGAAGAAGTGCTGAGAACGGTGGAGACTAGGGGAGGAGAGGCGATTGTTGACAGTGAAATCCAAAGAAGGCAGAGGAAAGGTGAAGATGGAAGGGGTACCGAGATAGAGGCAATGGATTGTTGAGGGTTGTGATGGAGGAGAGAATGTTGGGTAAGCGTGATAGGGTTAGGAAGAGAATAGGGATTTGGGATAGAATGATAGGGGGAGGAAAGTATGAATATTTGAAGAGGGATTAAGTTAAGATGTAGCAGGTGAAATCTAACCCAAGTCTCATCCAAAATCACGGACCTCATCCGGTAGAGATTACCCTTTAATCAATTTGTGGAACGAATTTATTATGAGCCTCTGGTAGGCCATCTTTGGTTGACCAGAGGTGGACATGTTGCGATTCTTGAGGCTGTTGGTCTTGTTATAAGCTTACAGTGCTCACGAGCGATCGGGAGCTGGTTTTCAATTTGGGTTTTTCTTCGATTTTGAGAAGGTGCTAAGTGATCATAGCCATGGATAAGCTCTACAACTGCCATGCTATCGTTCCGAATTACCGTCTGTTGATGTGGGGTAAATTTTTAACATAAGTTGAAAACAAGAAAATTTACAAGTATGTATACTTAAAACCCGTTACACAAAGTACTGATGTATCTCAGCTATAAAATATATAAGAGATTAAATTATACAAATAATATTTATATAATAATATTTTATATAATAATAAAGCATTAAAGAGGAAAATGGACGGAGTGGAATGGATTTTAGACGCAGAATTGCATTAGTAAAAGAGGCCTTTGCGTAAAGGAAGGAATTAATGAGAGGGATGCTAAATAAAGACTTGAAGAAAATATTAGTGAAAATCCTTGTGTGGAGCGAAGCATTATATGGATCCGAAACCTGGTCCATGAGGAAAGATGATGAGCATAGATTGGAGGCTTTTGAGATGTGGGTTTGGAGACGGATGGAGAAGGTGAGGTGGACAGAGAGGAAAACGAATAAAGAAGTTTTGAGAAAGAGAATGGTAGGGGAGGAGCCGCGTTTCCTACGAGAGATCCAAAAAAAGGCAGGAAAGGTGGATGGAAGGGGTGCTCAGAGTCGATGGGTTGTTGAAGATTGTAATGATGGGTAGAATTTTGGGTAAGCAGGGGGAGGGGTAGGAAGAGAATATGGATTTTGGACTGAATGATAGGGGGTAGGAAGTGTGCAGATTTGAAGAGGGATTATAGTAAGATGTTACACGGTCAATCTATTCTAAGACTCATCAAAAAAATACCTTAACAGGTGGATTACCCTTCAATCAATATAATAATAAAATATGTATATAACTTATTTGGTATATGTTTATAATTATAAAATAGGGACTATAAATGTAATTGACACCAATTTCCTACAGCCCTTCCAATATAATTCCATTTCCAATTACCCAAAACTACTACCATTAGCTAAAACTCTATTTCCCAAACTTGGATGGAGCAGCAACGGGTTGATTAAATGGAGCAGCAACGGGTTGCTTTACGCGGTAAACCTACTGAAAAAAGAAGTTAAAACTCCATGGAGCACCGGTTTAAAAATACTCAATTAAGATAGCACGCGAGCACGCGAGACAAATGTCCCGTTCTCGATTAGCCTTAGGACTAACGGTGCAGTCTAGTTTGCGCGATACGCAGGGTGAAATCTTTTTGCCCGGATGAACACTGATTACGTTCACGTAAAAGAATTTACGCAGGTTATTGAAAACGGCATACGAATGAAAGAAACCACGCGTCGTCGCACTTATCCGCGGAGGAGGAACGACCTGCCCCGAGGACAACGCCTCCCTCCCGGCCGTCGATCCTTCGCCATCTCACGGAATCGAT